>JAHWFP010095757.1:39522-100475 GCA_023313725.1 Lithobius niger | reverse complement strand
AAAAAACAAAGTTTACTTCTATTACAATTACTTCAGGATATGCATGTAAATTGACTAGCCTATAGTCAAGCAAGCTAGCTGCGTTTGGAATACCTGGTTCCTTGTACCATCCTCTTTATGTTATGTTTGGTTTACGTAACGCTTCAAAAGTATTTCAGAGGATGATGGGTAAGTCGATGCGAACCTCGGATTTTCAAGGACTTTTTATTTACCAAGACGACCTTATA
Source organism: Lithobius niger (assembly GCA_023313725.1). Lineage (NCBI taxonomy): Eukaryota > Metazoa > Arthropoda > Chilopoda > Lithobiomorpha > Lithobiidae > Lithobius > Lithobius niger. The sequence continues at coordinate 100,248 of JAHWFP010095757.1, read as the reverse complement.
TTATGTTCTCGGATTTCACAGAGCACTTAAATAAACTAAATGCTGCCCTGGGTAGATTAGCTTGTACAAATTTAACTGCTAACATTGATAAGCTTTTTCTCTGTTATCCTGAGAAGAGAGTATTAGGATTTATGTGTCTAAAGACAGAATTTCCCTGGACCCTGCTAAGGTTGAGGCAATTGCAAACATGAAGTCCCCTACATGCCTAGAGGATGTTAGATTGTTTCTCGGGATGACGGGTTTCTTTAGGAGGTACATCCACTCATATTCTTTGGTGGCATGTCCTCTTCTTTGTTTGTTAAAATAATCTAAGAAATTTGAGTGGTCCCAAAACTGTCAAGCTGCTTTCGACACCCTAAAACAAAAACTCATTACTGCCCCTATCTTAGCTCAACCAGATTTTTCAAAACTGTTCATCATTCGCTGCGATAGTTCCAGTTTTGGTTAGGGAGCGATACTCTCGCAAGAGGGTGCTACTGGTCCTACCGTAGTATGCTATGCCAGTCGTCTATTAAGAGGCAATGAGGTTAAATTCAGCATGGTAGAAAGAGCACTTGCCTACAGTGGGCTGTAGAACTTTTCCGTCTTTACATTGAGTCTACAAATTTTTAGTCATTAGTGACCAGACCATGCTTCACCAGAAAGACTAAAAAATGCAAAAGATCCCACTGGACATCTTTCTCGATGGGCCTTGCATCTTGCCTGTTTTGACTTCACGATTAATAATTATAAGAGTGGAGCCTCAAATACTGTTGCAGTTTGTCTTTCATGTCAAGTTCTCGCTTCTGTCGAAGGCATTGTTGGAAATTATGATGTTAATCGTTTAAAGCAGGCACAAAACGAAGATCCAATGTTAAAATTAGTTAAAAAATTTCTAACTGTGGGAATGAAGTTTCCAACTTCTCCTCTGGGTTGTAAGGCATGCCACATTTCTTATAATGCACCGATTGTTGGTGGGATTATAGGTTGTACGTTCAAAACTTCAACTGGTGTACAGCAATTTTGTGCATTAATACCACCTTGTGAAAGGGCTCGTAGATCCTTGCTGCTCTTTTGGGTCCTGTAACAACTCATTTGGGAGTAGCCAAGACACTCTTATTTACAACAACATTCAACTTGGTTCGGCATGGTGAAAGAACTGGCATCATTCATTAAAAAATGTCATAAATGTCAAATTTGAAAAAGTAATCCGTTAGCAAGTAGGGTCTTGATGGGTGCTGCTCCAATCCCTCAGTTAACTGGTAATACATATTATATCGACGTTTCTAGTCCACTGCCGAGATCTAATAGGGGTAATAAGTATTTGCTAATTGTAGTGGACTGATTAACAACAGTAAGATGCGAAAGCTATTACTGTTGCCGAGGTGTTGGTTGAAGAAGTCTTCTCTTGTTACGGGTAGTGTCACTGTCTGGCGAGCGACAATGGCAAAGTTTTTCTCAACAGGGTAATGAAATGCTTTGCGAGGATGTTTGCTGTAAAACAATCCTTTCCTTCTGCTCACCACAGGAAAATCAATCTGAGCGCCTAATTGGCACTGTTAAGTCTCTTATTCAAGCATGCATGGGAAAATCGTAGAAATTATGGCATCTTGATTTGCCTATGATTGCCATGGCCTTAACGTGCAACTATGTCACGTACCACTGGTTTCTCTCCTGCATGTAATATGCACCATGGACAAGAATTAAGGCTTCTGGGGGCTATTGACCCTAATGTTATGGCTCCCTACAATAAAAAAATCAAAAGAGTATGGGCTTCTACGATCTCACGCAGACTGTCCAACGCTATTTCTTTGACTCGAATTTTGCTTCGTGATCAGCAGGAGGTTAATTGTGCAAAGGCCGATCTAAACAATCGTTTTCATTTAAAGTTGGAGATGAGATTCTGAGAAACACCCACTACACCTCACGTAAGGCTAAAGATTTTGCAAAAAAATTAGCTTGCAAATACAAAGTCCCTTTTGTTATCCATGAGGTTGTGACACCCTTGGCATATAGGTAAAAGGACCCTGTTAAGGGAAAAATTATGTCTGGTACTACCCACTTTTCTCAAATGAAGCCCTACCATCACTAATTTTCCTTTTGTGTTTTTGTTTTAATTCTAGCCAATATCGCATACTTAACTTGGTTCGCTTGTTTTTACTTTGTTTCTACACCTTCCCCCCCCCCCCTCCTTTTCCTTTTTTGTATCCTGCGGCTGAAAACTGTTGCATGTTTTTGTAACCAATGCTTGGAGCAGGATCCTGGTTTAAAGTTGAAACTTTTGGTGTTTCTGGGGTAAATATCTGTGATAACCCAGTGTCCCACTTAACCCTTTCTTTTTAACTCCAACTCGGCTGTATTTTTTTTAAGCGAATTTTCATAATTTTGTGGGATGGCACCAACGAGCTGTTGTTACCGTAAGACTCTAGTGTTAACATTCTTTAAATTTTGTTCCTTGGTTTTTATCGTTAGTTTTTTCCTCTCATTATTACCTTTTTTACTTACCTTTTTCGATGTGTTTATCTATTAAGCTTTTGCCTTCATAGATCCTTGTTGGTCCATGTCTCATGTTGTGCTCCTTGATTTTGTTTAACTGCAGGTTGTCGGGCTGGTATGGTCTAGTTTACCCGGTTTTATCCTTTTTCTAATTCTTTTTCTAGAAACTGCTTTTTTCCCCTTCTTTGTTCCAGATAAGTTTCCGTTGTAACCCCCCCCCCCCCATTCCTTTTCTTCGCTTGGAGTTCCACATTCCATAGTCTTGTGAACCCCTGCGATTGGTTCAGTGGGTAATGTTTAAAGGAATGTATGAGTCACTTTCCGCCCTACGTTACTGTCATGTTTTTCTCTTCATTAATGTATCCTAAAGTGATCTATCATGTTACGTGTCCTCTTTCATCTTTTTTGGTTACGTGAATCTTCAGTTTATTTTCTCGATTTTTTCATTCCCTTACTAGGAAACAGGCTTTGGGCCTATTGTAGGCGGACCGAACGGATCTTCATTTCAAACTTATATTTATTTTTTATTTTTATGATGATACCACATTTGTTAATAATTCTTAAAAATCTGGGTGCAATACTTAATGGGCTTTGTTAGGCTGTTGGCCTTTTAGTGTGACGTCCTACTGTCTTTACTGTCCTTTTTCTGATTTTAGCCTTTTTTTTTTAATGTAGGCCTATGTTAGGTGTCAAATTTACGTTAAAAAGCTTTCATTTGCTCCAGCATTTAGTTTTTGTTTAGTTATTTGTAGCCTCCTTTTCGCAGCCAACACTGAAGATGTGGGCCATTGCCGCGAGTAAAAATAAAACAGCACGTAATAAGGAGTTTAACTACAAGCCAAACAATCATCAGCACGAATTACGATAGTTTTTAACAATAGTCAGAAGATTCAAAAGGTTCACAATACTGCTTTGGTATAATATTTGACACCGCCACCAACGAAAATGTTGAGCTGGCACACCTCTATCACGCAATGCAAGATAATATATTATTTCCTAACTCTATGACTGCAACAGCGATCTCTATTACATAATCTGAAAGAAATAACCATCACAATTTAGGTTTAAAATGTGTTAGCTTTTAGAGCTAGTTTTTAGGTTTTAGGCCTAATTTTTAGCGTTTAGGCCTAATATTTATCTCCGATATACTTTCGTTAGTAGCAGCTTACAACAGTGGTTCGAGATTAAGACTATTCCTTTATGCGGTGCAACACAGTTTTGGTTTCGAGTCTTCACGTTACCGTGGCAACCAGGAATTGAGAGAGGCGGGCGTATTATTGTTTCGTCTGATGTCAATATCGTTTTATAATACCGCTTGGCCTTGATACGAGGATTTCAGGTTTCATCTTCGGGATTCCCAACAGGGGCGTTTTAAAAGTCAGCGGCTTGCGAGTGGCTTGGCAGCGGCGAACGCTTTCCATTGAATAACAAACGGGCAAGCGTTTCCGCTTGCAAGTGACTCGCAAGCCGCTGACTTTTAAAACTCCCCTATAGCTAGTGTAGCCGCCACTTTCGTTGCCATGTTGAATTGAATAATCTTCAAAGCATTCTTTTTTTAACTGTAACTAACGTGTGTCATTGATGGAATCCTTTGGTTTTTATGGTTGCGTTTGTTACTGTAGTGGTTAAATGCAAGCATCAAATGTTATTATTTCGTTGAGTTACGTCGAAAAAGATTATTAGCTAAAAGAAGCAACCAAAATTTAATTTGCCGTGTTTTTTAAAGTTCACTTGATTACCATTAGCATGGTGTATGCTTCGTCGGAATTCCTTAACTATTCACGACTCCAAATTTACAATGGTGAGTGTTAGATATAAATTCGAAAATTTTAAAATTCTACAGTAATAATTGTTCGATTTACGTCAAATTTTGGCTCAGCAATACTTTTGGGGGTATAAAGCGTTGTGCGAAATTTCATTTCAATCCGACCTTTCGTTTGGGCTCCACCCAAACTAAAGTGCAACCAACGGACCAAAGGACCAACAGACCAACGGACCAACCAACCAACATTTTGCAATTTGGTGTCCGTTATAGGCTACGCTCCACTCGTTCGCTCCGTCAAAAATTTCCTTTATTAATTTGATTTTCTCTTCCTTAGTTTTTTATGTGACTTTGGCTAATTTGTTACTAGTTTACCCTCTCTTGGATTATTTACATATTTTGTTTGGTTTAAACTCACTTTAACCCTTGCAATGTTGATTACTTGTTTTCATTTGGAAACCATGGTTTTTTTTTTATTTATAGAAAAACTGGATATGTGAAATGGGATACTCTTTAACGAGTGTGCTTTTCTTTAAACCTTGAGTCATAAGAACTTGAGGTTTATGTGATTACTTAATCTAAACCTTCATGGACTGAATAAGGTTGGTTGTTGGCCAATGTGTAAGTCTAAGTTTGATGCCAAACTGAGTTAATATTCATTAATTTTTTTGGTTATCTACATCATTAAGGACGTATGATGTGCGTGTGAGTGTGTTTGTTTGTGTGTTTGTGTGTTTGTACCTCTACTCCTCCGGAACCAAAGCACCTACAAAGTTGGGAGTAGAGCCAAACGAAAGATAATTAAATTGCGCACAGTATATGCCTATTTTCATTGCTGTAACTTGATATTATGACCCTCAAATACGCGAATAACCCTGAAAAAATAACGTCATTTTTTTTTTACCCTCTTTATGTTTGTTCATGACGTCATAGTTTGTTCATGAAAACCTCCTCGTGCAAAGAGATAATCTGGAGCGGCCGAATGAGCCTAAAAAATAACCTAAAAGGACAACGCATTTTGCAACATACCACATACAGATCTTAAAGTCGGTTTTGTATTAACAGACTTGATGCTTGGAAAAATCAAAACAATAGATTTGGTTTTAAAAGGGTGCCAAACATTCGTGTTTCTGAAGCACGGAGATGAGTGGATTAAGCGAGCAAAGTGAGCGATTTCCACGTAAACTAAACCTTTTCAATGTGTGTCTCGGTTTGCTCTCTCTCAATCTTTCATCTCTCACCTTCATAGGAGAAGAAAACGTACAAACGTGCAAACAAACAAATCGTATGTTTTGAATGATGAAGATGAAATGCAGACGTGCTTAGGAATGTGACAAACGAACTGTGAGTAACATTTGCAATTAGTTTGCATCGAAATAATCAGTACAATAATCAGTACATAGAAATTCCATGAATTATGGATAGTGTTGAAGCTATTAGTTGCGCACTGAGGTGATCTGGAGAAGAAAGCACTCAAAAAATAACCAAAACGGACGACGTATTTTGCAACCTAATACATATAGATATTAAAATTAGTTTTGTATCCACTGTGTTGAAGCATGGAAACCTGGTTTTAAAACGGTGCCAAACATTCATGTTTCTGAAGCACGGTGGTGTGTGGGTTGAGCGAGCAGAGCGAACGATTTCCATGTAAAGTAAACCTTTTCAATGTGTGTCTCGCTTTGCTCTATCAATTTTTAATCTCCCGCCTTCATAGGGGATTACTTCTGGAGGAGAAGACGTACAAACGTACAACAATTGTTAACCAAATTTATTTCATGAAAGCCTTTAAGTTTTCGTGAACGTCCATCAACAATGATTAAGCAGCAACAGACCAACAAAGAACGGTTGTGCTCAGTAACAATCAGCAAAACACACTCAGCTTTGCTCAAAAGTGGTTGTCGATCCAACAGACACATGCAAAATACAAACGTTACAAGTATGGTGTGACACATGAATGGTGACAAACTACATAAACATCTATGAGAATACGTAGAAACTACGAACAAACAAATAGTTTGTTTTGAATGATGTAGATGAAATGCAAACGTGCTGAAGAATGTGATGAACGAACTGTGAGCAACAATTACAATTAATTTGCATCGAAATAATCAGTACATCGATTTTGTGATGTTCTTGGAATCAAAGAAATGACATGAAACATGGATCGACGCCACTGGAGTGAGCGAAGCGAATTAACGATATGGCTAGTAGTCACTTAAAAGTGTTCACTTAAAAGTGTTTTCGATTTTCTAACTTGACTCAGTGTGATACCCAAGCCTGCTCATTATAACTTATTTTAAAGTTGATGGTGACTTTAAAACTAAAGTCAAAGGTTTTTTTTTTTAATTTTAAATAATTTTGACGAGCCTTATATCAGCCGAAGCAATTAATGCTCGTATGGCTGAACCGGCTCAATTTTGAACATTACCAGATTTTTTTTAGCGAAGAAGAAATCCGGTAAAGGGTGGTGCCAGCCCGGGGATTCGATCCGGGAAACCTCCGATCATTGGTGTGATTGGGATAGGGGGGCTTATGTCGCACTTTGTGACGGCTCATTTCAGTTTGGGCATCTTACCATTTGGCTGAACTATCCGAACACCCCTCGGTTGTGTGAAGCTCCACTTGTAATGTAGGTATTTCATTTGACCTTGGCTATTTTTCTTAATAATGCTTAAAATTTCTTAAACTAGTTTATTTATTAAATAATTAGGTTTTTGTATTTTTACTCTGAATATTTTTCCTAGTTTAATATTCTGTTTAATATTTTTATTCTTATGGCCTCCCTATATTTATATTTCTTATTAAACTAAATATGTTAATCCGTGCTTTGCTATTTATATTCTTTGCTTCTCATGCTACGTATATCTTCTGGTTTGCGTCACTGTCGTGATAACGCGTGGTCAGTGTGACGTGCGCATATGACGTCAGACTTGGGCTGCCTTTTGTCGCGTTCAATAGTGGTGGACGCACAACTATTGTCAAGCTCTTGTATGCTGATTTAGACTAAGCCGATTTGCAGCTGCGTTCTTAGATTTGGATGGCCACTCACTCAAGGAACTTCTACTTCTAACTAAGGACAGGACTTCTGCATCATTTATTAAGCTAAATAACCTTTCACCATACATCATAAGAGAATATTTAGTGCTACCGCTAATTTGCCCTGAGCCGCCCTAGAGTTTTGAGCGAATTTCGACGAGCAAATGTTTTATAGGTGGGGTCTTGATTTGTTATGCAAACGTTCCTTCAGGCTTGTGAAATCCCAGTGACTGTGAACTTAAATTTCTAGTTGCCTTGAAAATATCGATTACCTTTTTTATAGCATTCTCCTTCTCAAAATGCTATTCAATCTAGAGAAAGTAAATTGAAGATGTCCTTCCGTGTCGCCTCCTTCATATAAAAGTCGAAGCGGAGTGGCAATGCTCACCTTTTCTTATCTTGCCTCAGTGCTGTTCACTTCGATTCCGCATACCGCTGAACTCGATTCCTCGATACCTACGATACCGGTTCCGATGCCGCGAACCAAAGGCACTCCCAAGGACAGTTCCCTATCCCGCACTCCATGTTCCGCATCCCCATCACAGGATTCCCCTGTAGTGGACAACGTGGAAGTCCTCGACATTACTACGGACCAGGATTCTTTGGAGCACCCAATTCCGCCTCCGAATCCTTTTCTGACCAAACCGTCACTTCCTATAGCTTGCGATACCGCTGCTACATCTCCGATTCCATGCAGCAACCTCCTCCAGTACGGGACTTGCGATCCCTTTCCAAAGAACTGTCTCGCACTAAAGAAAGTTTTGCTTGCCTCAAGCTTGAACTCAAGGCCCGAAAGGTTGCTGCCAAATTGGCCTCCTCTGTTGGTCCACAACTCACGCCGTTTGATTTATCCTCGCATTCCTCACAATTGGCAATTACCGGCCATTCTTTCCAGAAGAACAAGGAACCGCTCACTTCATCCCAGGTACACGAAATTATGGATTCCTCTCTTTGCAACTTCAAACGCAAAACACCGATCTCGGACTATACATCAACTTGGTTAGCTTCAGTTCCAAAGCGACAACGGATCTCCACAGACGACACAGATCCCTTTAGTGCACCTGTCGGTCTACCTCTGCATCCCACTCTGTCGGGTCCATTGCCGATTCCACCCGCAAGTGAGGAACACGATTCCTATTACTCACCGGATCCATCTCTGTCGGACCATCCCGACCCTCCGTTCCAAGAGGATCCCGATCCTTCTGAAATCCCACTCTCAGAATTGTTGAAGACTGTTGAGGAAATCATTTCCGACGGTTTTCTGTATAAACCATCCTCCAACTCGAACTCAGTCTCAAAGAAACGGGGCCTTGCGACTGGTTATGGCTTTGGTCTCCGTGACCAACTCCCGCATCAACCGCCTTTGCTAGGTCAATCCACAATGCTCCTTACGACTCTCTTTAGGACTGGATGCTTCCTTCTCGGGAACGGATGGTGACTAGAATTGGATAAGGATCCTCCTCCACCTCGACCAGACCACGAAAATTACTTCTTCCGACCCATTGGGGAAGGAACGGCCAACCCAAGAAACTTCGATAACTATCCTCAGTCAGAATTTGATCCTCCTGATACCAAGTTAGATTTTGGTTCCACACTCTACCTTCCTCGCCGGGCTGTGGTTCCCGTCTTCGTCCTACGCGACAACGATCGCATCCTTTGACTTGGTCTATGTTCCACATTCCAAGCCGACTTCCTCAGCACCACAGCCAATGCACTATGTGTAAGACTCTATATCGATCCACCTCCTACCGACACTCGCCAACTAGCGTTCCTCAGTAATCAAGTCTTTAGGAAAAATTGCTTAGCCATGCACTGGTTCACTAGAGCACTTTTCAATTCCACGCTCCTCCTACGGAAAGTTGCTTTAAACACGGCAACAATTCTTCATGATTCCACCCACACCCGCCATCTTCTTCGGAATCAACCAATCCACGAATCGGAATCACTATTCTGCGTTTTGATATAGATTCGTGGATATCTCCCGAAAGCCTCTATATAACAGGAATCACGAAATTCGTCGCCAGCGTTCCGCTCTACCTCCCAAAACTGATCCACCAAAGGAAGACTGGAAAAATACTAAGCAGCCAGACCCGACTCCGCTTTCACCTCCTCGTGCCGCGTCGCCCTTTCCATCCCGATCCCAGGAACGCGGACGTGGTCGTTCCGTTTGCCGATCCTCTACACCATATAGAAGACAACGATCCTCCTCCTATTCCCACACTAAGGGACGTGACAATTACTGACATTCCACCTCCCCCACAAGAAGAGGGGGGGATGTCTCCGGTTCCATACCAAAGCTTGGCAGAAGGTGACCACCGATCCCATGATTCTCTCTATTATTTCAAACGGTTTCAAGCCGAAGTTTTCACAGAAGCCCTTAGTGCAAGATCCACCTTGGGAACTGGAAGTTCCAGCCCCCGTTCTGCTTCGAGCAGAAATCACTGCCCTACTTCACAAAGAAGCAATTCGTGTTGTGTTCCCCCCATTCACCCCAGGTTTTTTTCAGCAGCATCTTTCTTTGCAGCAAGAAGTCAGGCGGAACTCGCCTCATCTTCAATTTAAAACCCCTGAATCAGTTCATCCTCAATCTGCACTTTCAAATGGAAACAATTTCCTCCATCCGTGACTCTCTACAACCCACAAAGACTGGACAGTTTCCCTGGATCTCGCGGACACATACCTTCACATTCCGCTTCATGCGTCTGTCCGCCACCTATTCCGTTTTCTACTCGATGGAACCATATCGAGTTCGTTTGCCTTCCTTTCCGCCTGAACGCCGCCCCACGCATTTTCACCATGGTCTTACACCCAGTTCTCGCCCATCTCCTCCAGCAAGGCATTCGCATCCATGCCTTTCTGGACGACTGTCTCCTTCCCCATCCCGATCCTTTAACGCTCTCCAACAACCTGCACGCCGCCGTGTCTCTTTTTCATCGCCTAGGGCTGGGCATATACTTTCCCAAATCCCTTATTCAACCCGCCCAATCCTTCATCTTCCTAGGAGTATTCTTCGATCTAAGAAATACAACAGTCATGCCGTCGCCGGAACGAATTGAAAAACACCTACAATCTGCCAGGTCTTTTCTCCGCATGCCTCTCCACACTTTCCAGACCTTGCTTCAGTCATGGGGATCATCGACTCCTTTGCAAGCTTTGTTCCTTACAGCAGGTGGATGGCATTACGATTACATCATTACCGTTCCGCCCTTTGGGGCAACCCACAGACCGCAGTAAATCTACAACCTCGAGGACTCGACTATTCCTTCCCCACCAAAATTTCCACATGGTGGATGGACATCCTCAACCTAACGGCTACAGTTCCTCTTCACGAACCACTCCCACAAGTCCATCTTTTTACAGACGCTTCCCAGACAGGATGGGGAGCCCACATCGATAGTCTCACTATCTCCGGCAGATGGCCAGATGCTGCAACGGAACACATCAATCATTTAGAACTTCAAGCAGTCCGTCTGGGACTCTGACATTTCCAAGATCATGTCTCGGGACGCACATTACAAGTCCATGTGGACAACAAGACAGCTTTCGCTTACCTCCGAAAGGGAGGTGGAACGCACTCTCTATCCTTCCATCAAATCACCTCCCGAGTCTTTCAACTATGCATCCACCTCCGTGTCTGCCTTCTGCTACTCCACATTCCGGGATCATTGAATGTCATTGCTGATTCCCTTTCCCGCCAGGAACCACCAACCAGCGAATGGACTTTACACTCAACCATTTGTTCCAACCTATTCCATTTACGGAATCAGCTGATAGTCGACCTCTTCCCCACGAGGTACAATGCCAGACTTCCCCTATTCGTCAGACTATTACCATACCCTCGGGCATGGGCCGTGGATGCATTAACATTGAACTGGAACCAACTGTATGCATACGCCGTTCCCCCACCTTACCTCCTGCCTCTTGTACTATACAAAATCGCCAACTCACAGGGACGATTCCTCTTGATAGCACCAAACTGGCCGGTTCCGGCCTGGTTCCCGACACTTCTCGGCCTTCTCATCGATTCCCCTCCTCGTCTACCGAGCCGACCACATCTCCTATCCCAGTGCAGCAGAACGGTCCTACATCCGAACCACCAGGCACTGCAACTTCACGGGTAGCTACTATCGTCCAGCTCCTCCGAGCAACTGGCATTTTTGAAGACGAGGCCACAGGCATCGTTTCGAGAGCCGTCCGATCCTATACCCATAAAATTTACAACAGCCATTGGAGACGATGGCTTCATTGGTGTATCAAGGAACAAGTTGATCCAATTCATCCCCCTATGCCAGACCTCCTTCGATTCCTCACAACACTGTTCAAAAGCGATCTAAAGGGCTCCACGATCCTAGTCTATCGTTCCGCTCTTAACGCTGTCTTCAAAGCAGCTGGTAACACAGACCTTCTCACAGACTACAGAATTTCTTCTTTAATTCATTCATTTTATATGGACCAGCCTTGTATTAAACGGCAATTTCCCGACTGGGACCTGTCCAACGTACTTACAGCGCTCATGGCCCCACCCTACGAACCCATGAGCTCCTCCCAGCTTAGCCATCTCACAAGGAAAACGGTTTTTCTTTTGGCCCTAGCCACCTGCCTTCGTTGCAGCGAATTGCAAGCTTTAGAAAAATACTATAGGTGACGAAGAGGAACGTACTTATGTCCAGTTCGAGCAATTCGTTTCTATTTAAAAGCTTCTGAACCTATTCGCCGAGGATGCTCACAGCTATTCCTGCCTTTCAGCAACAAGGTAGGCACTACCTCAGCTCGTATGATTGCCGCCTGGCTTTAGAGTGTCATCGTACAAGCCTACGAAGCACTCGACATAAACTGTGCATCTGAAGGAATCAGAGTTACCGCTCATGAACTTTGTGCAATTTCAACCTCCTGGGCACATTACAGTAACATTCCCATTACTGACATCATGGAAGCAGCCTCTTGGCGACACCCTACAGTCTTCACATACGAGAGATGTGAAGAGATGTGAAGAGATGTGAAGACTGATCCATCAGTCTTTACCTTCGAGATGCATCGCGCCAAGCTGAGGGACTTTACAGGATCGGGCCATTCATTGCCGCCCAGCGCATACTTTAAACCCCTTTAACACATTTGAAAGTTCTGTGTAGGGAACCGGTCGCTACCTGAGGGAACTTGAGTACGATGACACCCGGCGCCTTGACAAAGTTTATGGGATTGCTATAAAAAAGGTAATGGAAATTTTCAAGGCAACTAGAAACTTCAAAATACCAGTATTACCTGGTTGATTTTGGTTTCTATTACCTGTTGAAAATATACATTACCTTTGTCCCGCCCACCTCCCCTCTTGTCGCCATCTGGGCACAATGAGGTTTGAAAAGGTGAGCATTGCCGCTCCGCTTCGACTTTTATATAAAGGAGGCTGCACAGGAAACCTGCGCAGTAGGTAGCGACACGGAAGGACATATTCGATTTACTTTCTCTAGATTGAACAGCATTTTGAGAAGGATAATGCTATAAAAAAGGTAATGTATATTTGAAACAGGCAATAGAAACCAAAATCAACCAGGTAACACTGGTATTTTGAAGTTTTAACTTCGAGCTAGGCCTATGTCCATGACTGATTATGAATGAAATATTTGCTAATATGCTTCTTTTCGTGTCTTCCATAGTTGACGAGACCTTTGGTGCGTATTTTCCTTTTGGAGTAACCAAGCCTCGTGAATTACCGTTTTTTTCTGAAGCCACTTCGTTCAGGGTTTACCATGTTTTAGTTTTAGACCGATATGCCATACTCAACTTGTGCTTCGTTACGGAGATATGCCACGACTGCCACGTTCTCACCATTAAGCCTATATTTCTTAAAAACTATAGCTTGGTATCCCTTTGTCGTTACCCTTCACGTGTCATGTTCTAGTTATTTCTCAATTCCAAATTGTACGAAAGGCCGTTCTAGGCACTCCCTCAATAAATGTTGCCCAATTGTTTTAAATTGAATATTGCGTTGACACTCTAAATAAATGAATGTCAATTTTGAAAAAGTTGAAATGAATTCGTAAGAAATAGCATCTCTAAATTAAAAGAAAACTTTTCAATTTCACACCGATTTCTTAAAAATATGCAAGTTTCCGGGCCCACTAGGGACCACACAAAGTTCTCACACTTCTAAATTGTCTAACCTTGTTACAGAACTGCTTATCAATGTCCATGCAGTATATTCCCGGGGAGGCTCTATACTTCTCCCATTCCGGCTGTTCTCAATGTCCTCTTCTACTTTCCTGTCAGGAACAGTTGGGCGCCACTCTTGTTTGTGGGCTTTCTTACATACGTGTTCAGTTCGTAATTGAAATTTCAATTCGATATCAATGATGATTCCAAGGTCTTTTATAGAATCAACTTTAAGTTAAGTCCTTGGCACGTTTTTTTTTCAATATGTAAAACTAAACACTTAAAAAAATCTTGATCTTTATTCTTGCATAGGATTGTTGCTAATCACACCTTCTGGCATATTCTCCACGAATTTACTGAAAAGCCACACACTAAGGTTTCCCCCATGAATAACTTCTTTACTTTTCTCTTTGAATCATTCAGCGTATTAAGTCTCTGAAATTGGCTCTTTGGTAGTGATTGGAGGCATAGCCTCAGATCCAGTTATAAATAAAAGGGTTAAAATAGCAAGATTGTAGCTTGGATAACAGTAGGTATTGATGATAGAACCAGAAACATTCTTGATGTCTCTGTAGATAACATAAATTCGAATTTTTCTGTCTAGATCTCTCGTCCACGCAATGATTCCAGTTAGTAAGTTATATGTTGCAAGATTTACCTTTGCCATGTTGAACGGATTTTTGTCTTGATCCACTCTGTAAACGATTTAAAAACATTTTTTCAAAAACTTTTACTACAACCGGAATTAGACTGATAGACCTACAATCATTAGCATCAAGATGGCAACCTATCGTACGTACAAGGATGATACTGCCACTCCCACACAGAAGGAGAATTGTTTGCAGTGGTGTAGGGAGGCATCTAGGTTCCAGAGCATAGTGTGCATACTACGATACACCATGGCAAGGGGTAACAGAATGGGTAAGGTCAAGAAAGGCCAAGTTGGGCAAAGTGAGACGGCAGGGGTGTGCATTGCACACCTTTGGCTACGCCACTGATTGCTGAGTCGATCACAGATTAAAATGTAATTTTAAGTGGTTAGGAGAGAGTCGTAGCACAACTTTTCAGAATAGCAGAGTGAATGCCATTGGATCCTTGAGATTTACCAGACCAAGACTAAAGAGAATATTGTATATCTCCGTTTCACATGCAGAACCTTATCAGTATTTCTACGCATACGACGTGAAAGGGTCATAATTGACAGCATGGATACAATTTTCATGTTCAAAATCCTTACCAAAGGCATTAGCAATTTCTTGAGATTTAATTTTCCAGTCTTAAGATGGTTCCAGTTCTTTTTTTAGGATTTTGCATATTTATAAAAGACTTGGGATTTACAACACTTCCCAGTGGTGTTATCTTTGCAATGTGTCTTTAGCATGTCTGAAGTTATAAGCAATATTGTTTCTGAGTATATTGAAATTGGATGTTCTCGTCGTCTGGTGTCTGTTCCCACTTTTCCAGATGATTTCTCAGTCAATTTTCTTTTTCAAGCCTTTTATTTTCCTTAGCCAAGCAGGAGATTGTTTAGATCAAGATATTAATACAGCGACGAGTGGTCGACGCAGTTAACAACATTGGTGAATGATAGACCAATGATTTTCCACACTAGCATCATTGAAAAAGTCAAACCAGTCGACTTTCTCAAAAATACTGTTGAGCAAATCTTAGTTCGCATTAAATAGTTGCTCTTAGAAGCGTTTTAGTGTCTGGGATTTCTGATAGGCAGAAAGTGTCACTCCAGTCAAACTCATTGTCATTATTTAATTACTGGAAGCCGGCCTGTCTAAAGATGGGTGAAATGTAGCCCTGTCTAAAGACGGTTGAATTTAGATATATCTCGACCTATGTCTTTCTCCATCCCAGTTTTCCTCCTTCCTCCGAAAGCCACCCCGAAAGCACTTTTAAGAAACCAACTTACTCCGATAAATTTTAGGCTGTCATTTTGGTTGATCAAGACACACACTAGTGTGTCGCCCGCCAAGATAAAACGATAACATCCAGATAACATGTATATATGAGCCGACCTAGACACGTTGTGTCTTTACAGCAAAGGTAGTTTGGCTGCTCAGCTATCTGAGGATAATTAACATTGCGACAGAAAAAGCTGAAACTTGTTTAATCGGGAGACTATGGCCCACTCTATGGATACTCCAACAGGCATACTTCAATTTTGCAATATTACACAATGTTACAATGATACAATTACGGGGTCCTGAACGACCAGTTTTATTGTTTTACATTGTTTCAAACATTGTTATTAGACAATAACGCCATCCGCAAGACGTCGAGACTTAAAATAAAACAAATGCTAACAATGCTGATTAGCCAACAATTCATCCGCACTCTGAGGAAACGTGAATAGGTAGCATTATCCTTATTACGAATTAGTTTGTATAGGATATCAACCGGATTTCGAGGGATGAGATGTAACAATCCGAGGGCGCACAGCGCCCGAGTAATGTTACATCTCAGCCCGAGAACGCTAGGTGGTATCCTATATTTATCTACCGATTTCAACATCTCAGCCCGTTCCTTATTGTTAAGCATGCGCACAATAAAGAACGAATCGTGCTGACTGACTTATGCAAGAAAGTTCGACAATGGGACTGTGCGGGCAACATTGTTTACACTGACGTTATTGTTAATAGCATTGTTCTGTGCTCGTGTTCTGTGCTCGTGATTGTAACTCGATTCCGAAGTTCCCCATCACCGTCATACCGCAGAAACTCAACGACTAATCGCCCCTTCAGACAACTTCATTTAAAACATTTTTTAGACATCCAACATTCAACGAGTGACATAGCCACGAACTCCAGAGACGCCGTTGGTTATCCTGCTTATATCAACCGCATATTGTTCGAGTTGTGGCTGCAGCAAACAAAAAATCGTGCTGACGTTCCTTAATTCAAAAGCTTGACAAGGCTACCATGCGTACAACAATATTCACACAAAGACAGCATTGTTGTTGCTTGTTTGGTGAAGGGTTCTGTGCTCGTGTTTATTGATTGTAAGTCAATTCCGAAATACCCCATCACCGTTCATACCGCGGAAACTCAACGACGAATAGCCCCTTCAGATGACTTTTGGTAAAAAAATTTTAGGAGAAGTTGTTTGAAGGGGTTATTCGGCGTTGAGTTTCCGCGGTATGAACGGTGATGGGGTACTTCGGAATCGAGTAACAATCAAGAAATGAAAGAAGAGAACCTTCGTTGGCTAACTGGGTTATTCGGCGTTGTGCGATCACGGATGCTTTCGGAATCTTGAAGGGTGAACTGAGCGGTAAGACAATAAACGTGTAATTACAGGACGGAGAGCCAAATGGGCGCCATCAGTGATAAATAGTGCCCATTTATTTCTTGATTACGTATGCAGTATTCGATAAATAAACGTGCATTTGAAAGCTTTATATTTAACGAATAAATTAAAAATAATCAAAATATAGCAAATGGTTGTATCAACATGGTTAGTATTAAGCTTCTCTGCGAGGCAACCTTCGTCAGGTAGGGTGAGAGCTATCCACAAACTAATTTGTTTTAGTTTTCAAGCAGAACTGGTGTTGAGTGGTGTAGTGTTGTGCTCCCGTAGGTATTTTATGATTTTGTTGTATTATGTTAACGTATTTCAAATGCAAATCAATTAACGTAGAATTAAAAAAAAGAAACATGTATTCGAAAGCTCTATATTTAACAAATAAATTAAAAATAATTAAAATATGACAGATGGTTGTGCCAGCATAGCCAGCTCTGGGAGGCAACCTTCATCGGGGAGGGTAAGAGCTATCCACAAACTGATTTGTTTTAATTTTCAGCAAACTTTACTAGCTGATCGTTAGCATGTGGATCGAGTCGTGGCTACGTTGCTGGTTATGATTTATGGTGTAGTTTATGATTTATGGTGTAATTTATGATTTATGGTGTATTTTATAAGTTTGTTGTGTCGTGTTAACGTATTTCAAATCAAATAAATTAACGTAAAATCGGTAGGAATAAAAATTAATATTACTCATAAATTGGTTTGGTTATATTACTCATAAGTATAAAAAAAAGTATTAAAAAAAGCATGAATAAGCATGAAATTTGCTTGTGTCATTGCCAGGGCCGGATTTATAAGTAGGCCCGAGAGGCACGGCCTATAGCGGCACTTTTTTAGGGGCGGCATGACGGTTTAAAAACAATTGTACGTGAGAAAAGCTCGTGCGAATTTTGCCTGTGCGCCACCTTTCATGAAAATTTATTGACAAAACGTTGGCGCCATTAATTGTTACAATTAAGCTAACCGCATATCAGTCTAAAAACGTATACCGCTTCGTGTCAAGAGATGACGCTATAAATAATTTGTTGCTATCTTGTGCAGTAACCATACAGTACCAAGTACACCGATTTTGAGGTTGTCAGCGACTCGTTTTTCCAATGTCTACGAATAGTTCAGGAAGCAACAATTCCACATTTTTTCTCCATCAACTCAATGTCGTATCAGTACTGATTGAGTGCATCAATGCTACACGTTAATAGGACCCAATGACCTTTTCTTTAAAATGTAGTTACGTTATTTGCCAACTTTTCATAGTATGGTCACTTTGTGTTGGATGTTGATTGTCATACGTCGAACATAGCGAAGTAAAATGAAGCCATGACCAAATGAAACTAAGCGGCGCTCAGAACTAAAAAACAGGGGAAAGCAAGGGAAGAATGGGATACGGCCCTAGTAATCAAATCTCTAAAATTTCTTAATTTAGGTTCAAAGGCCAACGGAAATAGATTAATTTTTATTACTTTGCTTAGTAACATGAGTTATTTTTGCCCTACTAGATCACAAAAGAACATACAAATTAAGAAAGGTACTTGATTGGGGGGAGGGGGGGGCGTAAAATGTACATTCCGTGAAATTTTGGGGCGGGGAAGTTTTAAGGATACTGAAGAGCGGCATTATGGTTGGGCCTACAGGCGGCAAGCTCTTATATCCAGCCCTGGTCATTGCATTTAGCTTGATTCCGAAATACCCCCTCAGACAACAACGAAACTATTCTTTCGACAAAGTTTCTTTGAACATGGAGAGTGAATGGCGTTAGGGACTTTTTACTCTCGTAATAAACTTGAACTTGAACTTTGCTACATTGTTGAAAGAACCCACTAGTGGGTTCTCAGAGAATCCACTAGTGGGTTCTCTCGACAATGGCTTTATAACAATGGTTCATTGTTCGGAATCAACGCCGCGAACCTTATGCGTGTGGAATAAGAACGGTGATGGGGTACTTCGGAATCGAGCAACAATACAGAAATAAAAGCAGAGGACCTTTGTTGGCCAACTGGGTCATTCATCGTTGTGCGATGACTGATGCGGTAAGACAAGAAACGTTAGGGCGGAGAGCCAAATGGGCTTCATCAGCGATAAATAAACGTCAATTAACGTTTAATTACGTGTATACGTGTGCGATAAACAGGCGTATATTTGAAAGCTTTATATATAACAAATAAAGAATAATAAAAATACGTCAGAAGGTTGTCTCAGCATGGCTAGTATTAGGCTTCTCTGGGAGGCCTTTATCGGGTAGGGTGAGAGCAATCCACCAACTATTTTTTTTTTTTAGTTTTTAAATAGAATTGGTTAATATTTAAAAGCAGAATTCGTGTAGAATTTACAAGTGTTGAATGGCTATAGTGTTGTTGGCTTCGGTTAGGTATTTTATGATTTTGTTGCGTTTTGTTAACGTATGTCAGATATAAACAAACGTATGTCAGATATAAAAAGTGTAGGAATAACAAAGAACACATATGGGAACAAAGAACACATAAGAACACGTAGGTAACACATATGGTAGTGTTACCATGGCTAGCATTAGGCCGCTCTGGAAGGCAACCTTCATTGGTAGGTTGAGAGCTATATTAACAACAAGAAATATTAACCAACAAGCATTAATAAGCATAAAATTTGCGTTTATCATTGCATTCGAGTTTGATTCCGAAATACCCCTTCAGACAACAACGAAACTATTACTTCGATAAATCTTTGTTGGAGTATTGTTATAAAGAGGGATGAGATCTCTCATCCCCGGTGGTATGAGATATCTCGTCCCTCTTTTGTATAGTCCATAGTTGAACGTTCCAAACACCATTGTTACAAGAGACCATTGTTGCCATTGTTAACGGGGAATGAGATGTTGAAATCGGTAGATATAGACACACGCTAGTGTGTTGCCGCCAAGTAAAAGTAGATCATCCCATTGTAGACATCCGATTGTTAAAAAATTGATTGTTAATGATAAAAAGGCGGCTCACTAGCAGACATGTGTCTGTTAACTGTAAGCAATTGAAAGCATATTTTGGCATGTTGAGGATAAATCCCAATGCGACAGAAATGCTTCAAATTGTGGAAAATGTAAGGGGAAGGATCAGAGATTAAGAAAAACTAAAATTGAAAGGATGAGTGTCCACCAGTCAAGGAGAAAAAGATGCGTCAATAACGTTGTTTTTATGTTACTGTCTAGCTAGCTAGCTATAGCTAATAAGATTTTTCCCATGTTAAATCCCATAGACTTTTTGCTCATGGCTAGTGCAAAATTGAGAAGGCCTACGTAGCTGAATTTTTGCACACGGATGCATGGTGATCTGAGCATGGTCCTTTTGTCGGTTAGAGAGTTGTAGGGGTCGGGACAAATGCGTGGGAGGATTTTGAAATTCGCCACCAGCGAATTTAAATTTCGTTTCTTTTCCAAGTTGCAACCAACGATTTCAAGCAACAATGTCTTGAACAATCAACAACGGTCTTTAGATTTATTGTAAAAGCCTGGACGAACTAAAAACTTAGCTGTAACGAAGGACAAAATAAGGAAACATTAATTCGTTACCGTGGATTTCGTAAGAATAAAAGGATGCACGTTAGATGATGGTTACGCAACAATACGAGCATCCACGAGCTAACGGGGTTTTTGTTAATAACCCAAAAATAAAATGCTTCGCGTTCTTCTGTTTTAGTAACAGCGACCTTCGGGGGTTTCTGTATGACTAAATGTCAATGAAATCTTGAAAAGTTAAGGGGAAGGTGCAGGGATAAACAAAACAATTGAAGGGGATGGGCTGATTGAATGAGCGAAGCGAACGACATCAGCGATAGTTAGCCAGTATGTCCCAAAATGGGATTTAAGCAACTTAAGCAAGTGAAGAGTGGTCATACAATAAATTAAGCCGTGGCAATTTTAAATTTTGCAATTTTAATCTAACAGCTAATTTACAATGGTAAATTTGAAAATTAGAAATGTGAAAATTTATAGAAATAAATTTCCTCTAGAAAAAAGGTACAGATGAAGATAACACGGTGTACCCTTGTGTACGTTCACAGTCCTATGAAAGTTGTGATGTCCACCCAAAATTAAAACTGGTAGAAAAACCCGCCAAGCTTCCAAAAACGATCGGCTTTTGAAGGTAGTGATATCATTCAACCAAGAAAAGGCCGCCAAGGTCAATCCTATTAGCCAAGTTAATCGCACCCAATAATACTTTGGACGTTAAATGAAAACTTGAAGATTGCTCCAGCGAGTAGCAATCTTCAAGTTTTCATTTAACTTTCGAACTATTAGTATGTGCGATTAACTTGGCTAATAGGATTGACCTTGGCGGCCTTGGTTGAATGATATCACTACCTTCAAAGGCCGATCGTTTTGGGAAGCTTGGCGGGTTTTTCTACCAATTTTGGTTTTGGGTGGATAAAAAAATTAACTGAACAAAAAACGGCTTCGCCGTTTAGAAAAAAGGATTAGAGCTCGTATCCCCATACTCACAGCTGTCAAGGAACACGAATAAAAACGGATTAGAGTTCACTCGAACGCAACGAACTATAATTTGAACTCCAATTCCAGGGAACAAAGATTCGTTTTACTCAATGGTTATGTGAGAAACTGAACACTGTTTGTATTTGAAATGTTTAATGTTTGTGTGTGTGTATGCACTTAATTTATGTATAATACAGGCTTTTTTTTTATTTGTCTGCGTTTTACATTTTAAGTCTGATTCGTGTGAGTGGCTATGTGTGTATTTTGTGTGCATTTACACATTTTGAAACAAACAGACTCCTATTTACGGCAGTTTTTTTTTGCTTGAGTGTTAAGGTTTTTGTTTTAGTTCTAGTTCGTTTGAGTAGGTAATTACGCGTTCATTCTGTGTTTGTATTTTTAATCTTTAAATTTTGTATGCGTTTTGCTTTTTATGGTTTCTGTTTTGCATGTGTTTGTTGGTTTATGTTTTCGTTATCTTTCATGTACGTGTATATGTTTTATGTGTGTGTGTGTGTTTTTGTGTGAAACTCCATTCGTTTTGTTTGTTTCATTAGTGAGGTACATGTATGCGTGTGCATGGAGGCTGGCATGTCACAATCCTTGTTCCGTGGAATTAGGGTTCAAATTATAGTTCGTTGCGTTCGAGTGAACTCTAATCCGTTATTATTCGTGATCCTTGACAGCTGTGAGTATGGGGGAACGAGCTCTAATCCTTTTTTTTCTAATCGGCGAAGCCGTTTTTTGCTCAGATAATTTGTTGGCTTTGTCTCTTCTTTTTTATTGCAATTGCTACGGTTTGGTCTATCATTTGTACAAAGGGGAGCAAAAAGTTCAAAGGGTTTCAAAGGGTTTAACGAGCGTTAACCACTCCTGGTCATCTGCCCGAAGCCCTAAGGCCCTATGTCTGCAACAGCTATGTCTGCAAAAGTTTGGTATCCATAACAATGATCACATACAACAATTAAGCATTACAGTATTGTTATGTTCTATTCAATGCAATGGAACATAACAATACTGCAAATGCTAATTGTTTTATTTGATCATTGTTAGCATACCAAACTTTTTGCTTCACTCTGTACAGTATTTACACTGTCCACCCAATTTTGTTTGTGAAAAAATTGAGCATTAGAAATGCATAATTAGGTCCATGTTCCGCCCAAGCTTCGTCCCATGTATATTATTTTATGGCAGCGCACTAGCGTGTGTCTTGATTTAGCATGTGTCATGTTGATGGGCAGTTGCTTTTGCATTGTTGCAGGTAGACGCAATGTCGTGGCAAACAATCGCGGGAACAAATCAACTGGCTTCCCAAAGCCCGCATTAAAGAAATAAAGAAGTCATTCAGTCGTGTCGGCCGCCCAATTTTGAGGCCGTTCAAAATTACGGACATTGCACCCTACGGTTTAAATCTTGAAGATTTAAGAGAAAATCAGGACCGTTTAACTTTGGTTCTCAACAACGAGTTAACAGTTTATTTCAGGAATGAACAAGAGGCCACACCAAAGTTAGTTTCTCCGTGCCCAAGCATCGTTGCATTTTGTTCGAGTCATCTTTTACCCGAGAAATTTTTCCGTCGTTTTTAAAGTCAGCGGCTTGGCAGCTGCTGGCCAGCCAAGTAAGCGAGGATAAAGGGTGCTGAGTTTGCTGAGCTTACGCAACCAATATGGGGGCACGATGTACGCATGCGGCATTGCCGCGGAGCAACAATCAGCAACAATCATCATACAAGCGATAAATCTACATGATAAGTACGATATTGATAACTGCCAGCAGCTCAATTGCTTAGTCTTTACTCTCATCATCTAAATGCTCTAATAATGCGATAAAACAGAGAAAAGAGATATAATAACTGTTTTTGTTATTGTTATTGTTATTAGTAAGCTTCAAATAACGTCGTTTTTAATCTCAGCTTGAAAATGGGAAAAGCGGAGGAAGCCGAGACCAAGCAAACTCTCAGCGCTCAGCAAGCAAGCCGCTGACTTTAAAAACATCCCTCATATATATAATACGGAGCAGGCGCCCAAGTCACCGGCCACGCCATTCCGTCGTACAATCAAGTACCCCACCTGTAGTGCCATCTGTTGACGGGATTCACCTTCAAATTCGGGTTGGGACACTTTTCAAACGTCTTCGAACAGATGGCGCAACTTACCAAACCTGCCATGTCGCCGTCTATTGACGGCATTGGACTACAAGTTCGGGTTATAACACTTATTTCCAAAGTCTTCGAAGAGATGGCGCCACTTACCAGACTTGCCGCACCGTTTTTGGGTTCGTTTTTTAGTATTGTTGTGGCACCAAAGCGGCCAACAAAATTTTAGTCGGTGGACTGTGCCATTGTCGGCGTTTAAGCTAAAAAAAAAAAACAAAAAAAAAACAACCCGTGTCTACTAAACCAGACAACTTTTTAACCAAACGTCGATTTGTTCTTAATTCCGAGGCCCCCAATGGGAAGGCGCATTTATTTCCAAATGTTCACTTCCAGAAAGGAGTTGAATTGTTTTTAAGTGGGCGGTAACAATCGTTGCTTGCAACAATGTAGCCATGCATGGTACCGAGGTGAATTGTTTCAAAGGATTGACTTTGACATCGGATTACTTGCTTACTGAATGCTGGATTTCTGTGATAGGGTTTTTTTTTAGCCTTCAGTCAAACACA
The DNA here is from genome assembly GCA_023313725.1 of Lithobius niger. Classification (NCBI taxonomy): domain Eukaryota; kingdom Metazoa; phylum Arthropoda; class Chilopoda; order Lithobiomorpha; family Lithobiidae; genus Lithobius; species Lithobius niger. The sequence continues at coordinate 76,396 of JAHWFP010095757.1, read as the reverse complement.
CGCCAGGGACTTTTCCGGGGCTGCACCAAAGGGAGAATGTCACGAGGCGACGTTTTCGGGGAGGGGGAGGTGGGCAAGCGTGTATGGGGAGGGGGTGGCACGTATGTGAATCCTGGAGGGGGCAAGAGTGTGGGGATTGGGGGTTAAATTAATTGTGGGGGAGAGAGCATATGTGGGAGCCATTCACATGTTCGGTCTTCGGTTTAATAAATTTAAAACCAAAGACCAAACACCTGGAGGGAAACGGGGGGGGGGGGAGTACGTAGCATCCACACGGGCACAACTAGTATACAAATAAAGGCCAAAGCCTCTGGAAGAGAGCTGCAGAAACAAGGGGCTACAGCGACTATCTAGTCGCATTGGTCTTCTGTACAGTTCCTCCACTTCCAATGTTGAGGCGCACACCTCTCTATCATGCACTACAACAGCTATCTCTATTATATAATCTAAAAACAGTAGGCCTAACCATCAGAATTGCACGTTACAAATATGTAAGCTTATTTTACGTTTTAGGCATAATTGTCAGCGTTTAGGCCTAATTTACAACTTTTATTTCGTAAGTAGCAACTAACGGAGATTTGGATTGTATACAGTAAGCCTATTCATTTTTGCAACACGGTATGCCTCCGCGCACACAGTTACAGTGTTGCAACGTAATGCGCAACGTAGCCTAATATAGATCAGTGGTAGTAGGGAAAGGACAGGAGAAACGCTGCAGCAGCGACTCGTAGCAACTATTGACGTTGCCATGGTAACGTGATTTTAGATCTAAAAATTTTCAATTTTTAGGCCTAATTTTTTTAACGGCAGTTTTAGTTTTGTAAGTAGCAGATAGGCCTAATGGAGAATTTGGTTCGATCGTAAGCCTATTCATTCATGCAACAATGCAACAAGACTCTTTTAAACGAAGCTAAAATGTTTTTGTTTTTACGGCTGCGTTAACACAAATCTTTAGGATTTTAATTCGACGATGGAATTCGTAAGCCTATTCATTCATGCAACAATGCGACAAGACTCTTTTAAACGAAGCTAAAATATTTTTGTTTTTACGGCTGCGTTAACACAAATCTTTAGGATTTTAATTCGACGATGGAATGTTATTATTTAATTTAGTTACGTCGAAGAAGTCTATTAGCTATAAGGAGGCAACGATGTTTTAATTTGCCATGTTATTTAACTAACTTTTGACACTGAATCGAACGTTGTAAACTGTTGCGAAGTTGAAAAAAGCGACGGACGGACGGACAAAGTCGTTGCAATAGTCTTCTCAGCCGGTACGGCTGTACAGAAGACTAAAACTAACTCACAACAGAAAGACTTGCACTGAATGAGTGAGCGAAATTCAGTACGGTTTCAAGGAGTACAGAAGACCAACTTGGTGTGTCAAAGTGTCAAGAATTAGAAAACCAAAACGAAAATCGTTTAATGTTTAAAGGTTCATTCCTCCCAACACCATTTTTCTCGATCCTCCACATCAAGTACTGTCGTAAAGTTGTATTTCCTTACGGTTAGTCAACCTTGTTAAAAAACCGTTTTAAAATGTGACGTCTAAGAGCTTTTCTATTGAATGTTGGGAACTAATTTAATAGCATCCAGCGATCATGTGATTCTTTGCGCGTTTGCACAATAACCGACGTTTCATCTGTGTGTGTGTGTGTGTGTGTGTGTGTGTGTGTGTGTGTGTGTGTGTGTGTGTGTGTGTGTGTGTGTGTGTGTGTGTGTGCATGTGCTAATTTTAATCGTTTGCTAATAATTACCATGAAATCAAAAATCTGAAAGACTGATGCCATAAAAATTAAATTTATTTATGCCAATAGGACCGCCGAAGAAAAATTATAAGATGCTAGAATAAAAAATTATAAAGTGTGATACTAAAATACAAAAATCTTTCCGGTTTGCGATGACACAATTTTGCGTCCATGCTTTTTAGTCTACTACTCTCAAGGCCAACTGAGTTAGTAGCTGCGTTCCTCGCTGCGAGGGACGCAGCTACTATCTTAATTGGCCTCATATTACTACGCCGACTCTCGCGAAACGGTCCAATGGTAACATGCGCGGATGGCGTCTGGGCGTGGCTGTTATAAGGCAGGCAGAATGTACCTTTAAGTAAGTTTAACAGATCTGCATAATCGCACAACTTGTGCAAATCTTCCAATTTATTTGATATGCCCTGGACATTTCAGGACTCTATCACGAATGGCACCTTAAAAATTAGCCAATGCCACTCACACTTGCCTCTTTACTAACACACACGGCATCCATCCTCTCTTGAGCAATCTACTTGAGGAATATTCATTCACAGGGTCTCTGCACCACACTACACCAAACTCCTCCACTACCCTACATTGCTGGCTATTCACCACATCCTCCATATACACTACCTCCATTCGTACTGCCTTTACATGCACCACTTCTACTGGGACTGCTTCTGTTGACACATCTTTCCCTAACTCATCTTTCTCCGACACACTCAACTGACTACCAAATGAAGTATTTGGTTATGGGCACACATAAGACAGGATCTGGTAATGATGGCACTTGAAACTTGTTGCCTGACAGCGCATTTACTTGCTGCTACTGGCTCAGGACCACGGAGAACCTACAACACTTTGGCTACTGGAAACTGGGCATTGGCGACGGAGACGGGGATTATTAGTTAGGCGCCACACAGTGCCCTGCATCTTGCACTTGTAAACCATACTCTCAGCCACAGATACAGAGGTTCCAGAAGCAGCCATACGCATGTTCTCCACCCGCATTCGGAACAAAGAGGCATAAGTCTTCAGATGACGACAAGGATCCTTTTTGCTGCTGATGCATTGGCACTCATTGCACTAGATGCTCGTACAATTCCGACGCTTAAGTGCCCATGGAAAACAGCAGGGCAGACCATCCACCATCACCATGGATCCAACACACATGGAGTTGAATGTTGTCACGCAGATGAAGCATCAATCTTCGCACACCTGAATGGCAATGAGTTATATGTTCACTTAGATTCTTCTCACCGTCATGAGACAAAAGAGCCGTAGTTCATCAGGGCAGCTCCAATTCCCGCTCAGTCACTTCATAGGGGAGCCAGTGCACTTTGACAGTCCCGGACAGTTCGTGAAGGTCATGCATGCTGGCTCTAAAGCCATTCAGCAGAGACCACCAGCCGCACTTGTTTTCAGCACAATTTGAAAAATATTATTCGCCCACAACAAGCAAACATCTCAACACCACGTAAACTTACAAAGTTAGCCAGGGCGTCACACAAATAAGAGATTAAAAAGGGATGGCCTGCCTGGTCAGCAATTATTATTAGGGAGCGCTGCATTCGCACATTAGTCAAACTTCCCTGGCATAAGCGTTTCTGCCAGTTTATGTCCTCTTGGCGACATCCTGCCATACTGGGTTCGCCTCATGTATTTGTTAATCGTGGTACACTGGAGGCCCCAGAACTCATCAGCAATGAACGCTGTGCCTGAGTAGAAGACATAGTCATCAACAAATCCTCCGACACCAGGCCTACCAGAAAAAAGAAAAGAACTCTTTCAGCACCCCAATTGCAACCTAAGCATCACGAATCCAAGGTTGAAAGTCACCTACAATGTGACGCAAGATCCAAGATTTCAGGCAAGCTGTGGTCTTGTCCGTTGTCTCGAGCAGCTTCCGATAATATTGCTCTCAGATCCTACGATTGGCCAAATCTTAAACAGGACGGAAAGCCGATGGCTCAAGAGTCAAATAAATACAGATGCAAACCTATTTCCGTTGCCTTTGCGACTTATATGTCAGACTGCCTGAGCGGTGCATCAAACCAACCACCTTTGAAGCCAAGGGCCGAGGTACAACGTGCACGTGTTAAATGCTGCCTATGGACGTTTCCTTTTGGCCATGTCAGTAAACTCAGTATGGCTCAGCGGTAGGACCTCGGCCTTCAGTTTCAAAGGTCGTGGGTTCGATTCCCTGTTCAGTCTGACATAAGTCCAAAAGGCAACATAAATAGGTTTACATCCGTATTTATTTGATTGGCAAAATCACCAACATGGGAAATGGATAAGGAAAGAAGCTAAAAGCACTTGGCTAGAGATGTCAGTAGTCGAAATTTATTTTTTGGGAGAAATCGAAAAATCCCGTTTTTCGTCTATCAGGAAGGACTCATCGCTACTTCGGATGCCTCCGTCTGGCTATACTGAAGTTCACCTCTACTCATTCCCAAAAGGCTCTTCACTCAAGCCTGAGACGTCTTCACCATAGCGTGATAAGGAAGAGGATTCTATTTCCAGCAGACGTTGCCACTCAAACGTTTGCTTCTTCTTCTCCTTTTTCTTATTGCCTCAAGAACTTCTTAAGAAAAGAGAATTCGAGATTAAATCGGGTTTAGAAGAGGAGTGGGCACAAGTATATTTTCTGCTAGTGCTTGAGTTAAGAAAATGATGAGGTAGCCAACTGGGCTTGATCAAGTAAGAAGGGGACCTTCGATCTGCCTTTGAAATTATTGGTTTTGCCTCCCGCCAAGACCCCCTCCCCCTTCCGTGCAAGGAAAATGAGGGTAACAGAAGCAGGTTTTCACAACAGGAAAAGGAACCATTGCACATAACCCGGATTTGACCAGACTTCACGTAGGAACCAGGGCTTCCTTCGGGTCAATACCTATGGGGCGGGAGAGAGAATTTTCACGTCCTTCACAAACCACTGAAGTTTCAAGATACTTTAAAGTTCCAGTGCTCGGTCCTTTGGTGGGGGATGAAGAGGAAGGCTACAGTGCCTTATAGGGTCCTGTGCTACTACCTCAATGCTACAAAGAATCCGAAGTGAAAAAAGAACCAACAGACTTTTCTCCCTTACAGATCCAGCACAGGACGGACGACTCCATCCTTGATTGCTTCCAGGATCCACTCTGTCATCGGATTCGCCTACAAAAACACCGTCGAATCTTTGGCCACTGACAACAGTTGCCTGTTGGAAGAGATCGTTCAGACAGCCTCCTGGAAATGCAAGACCACTTCACGTCACACTACCTGAGAGACATGACCACAAGAATAGATGCTTTGTCTTCTCTTGGACTATTCTCCATACATTAGAAGATTCAAGGTGATCGCAGGGATACCACCAACTCAACTAGTCCTTTTGCCCACCGGCGACAATCCCGTTTATCGACAAGTAATATCTTACAAAAATTGTCTTCCCCTTCACTAATGATCTAGCTAATTCCAGAAAAAAAAAACATATTATTCGAAGTTAATAAGTTATATTTTTAGTTGTCAGGATTTCTACTGTCGGGAATTTAACCCGTCGGGATTAGACTGAAGGGATTTTGACTGTCGGGATATTGGTGTCGGGATTTTTATTATCGAGATTTCAACTGTACCGGACCCCTAACACGCTGTTTTGTAGCCACCAAGGTTCAACGATAATGTTAATGTTTGTCGTACCCAAGTAAAATATATGTGAGCATGGCGACCACTATGCCCTTGTGTCGTTTACAGCTAAGGCAGTTTGGTTGTTTTTAGGCACCTGAGGAAAAATAACAATGCAGCAGAAACGGCTGAACACAGCCAATGTTTTCTTGTTGAAAAACAGCTGTGAATAACATGATAATTACCTAATTACTAGCTGGTGACACTCACTGGTGAGTAGCTAGCTAACGTCACGAAAATAAATTCTTCCATGTGGTGCATATAACACAGTAATTTTGTAGATATGTACAGTTTATCCGTGGGCTGTGCCTTTTGCTAGCTTGGGAGTTATGGGAAGTGTAAATCCAAAGTTACCAATCAATATCAATACTATTTTAAGGACAGAGTTATATCATTTTGCTTCAGCAATACAGTAAATGAACAACACATTTTTTCACAATTCACACGAAGACGTGAGTACACAACATGAAAACGGCAGCACAAATGAAGAATTGTAGTTTTTCCGATTGCTAAATAATGCGAGTTAGGCAGATTTCATGTAAAAGACTAAAACACACGAAACATACTACAGCCAAAAAAAAGGACCGTAAAACTGAATTTTTCGCTTTTCTTTTCGGAATTGCTAAGAAAAAAATGGATCTTATCAATTTGGGCCAGAATAATTATGATATCTCCTTGAAACAAAACTTGTTAAAGATTCCCACCCAGCCCTTCGGCCGTTTGAAGCTGGGTGGGAATCAATCTCAGCTGCCAAGTAAATTCCTACGACTTAGACTTCAAACGTAAAATGAAATACCTGCAAACTGCGCAATATGCAGTTTTCATCGTTTTCTTTAACCTTCCAACTGGCCTATAACTCGGTGGGATTAACTTGCGAAAGAGCTTGGCGTTTTATATCGCGACTTAAAACGGCCGAAGAGCTTGGTGGGGGATCCTTAACAAGTTTTTTTGGGGGGTGACTGTCTTTATTAAAATTCCGTTGGACAGCCTTTAGAGTCCCAGATTTGGATACTCCGATTGTTCACTTAAACAGCGAGTCTTTTTTCCACTCGTGGCTGTTTCTCTTCTGGCTGTTGTGTATGGTTTTGGTTAATTTCTTTAAAGTTACTTTTAGCAGAAGCGACATAAAGGATAGTCCGTAGGGCTCGACGGAGTGTCCATGATAATATTACTGTATATTCCATGTCTCGTTCTGGGTTCTCCCGTGCGGCCAAATGTGGAACGATTGGTCGTAACCGTAGACTGTTCCACATTATGTTTGCAGGAAACTCACTGTATGACGCCACGTTCCGTTCCATTACGAGTGCAAACACACATAAGTCTACCGGTGTGATATCCACAGGTTTTTGTACTCGTAAAGTAAGGAAACGTAGTATCATACAGTCAGTTTCCTGCAAACATAATGTGAAACAAGCTACATTTTCTAGGATAACCCAAGTTAAAAATATGCTGACCATGTTTTAACTGAATGTGCTTAAAAGATACAACTCGTGCTACGATGAGTCCGGTATGCGGCATCCCGGCATGCAACAGCGTTCCACGAGTGTGAAGTGGTGAAGCAGATGCCGTCTTCAAGCCTAGGTCGACCGGGGTAGAAATCGTGTGTTTTGCCACCTGCCTCAATGCAAGTTCACACGCGTGTCGGAAAGTTGACGCCTTTAGCATTGCGTTGGTAAAATAAGTTTCTGTCGACGTTGAATCAACTAGACTGCATCTGAGAAACGAAACCCGCAGCTTCTCTCCCATATGACCTTGTGACAAGGGATGACATATGAAGCGATAGCTAAACATGTCCTATGGAAGTGTGTATGTATTTATTATTATTAGCTCGTGCGTTTATTTGATACAGTTGCATGCTTAATTTTTGACAGTTCAGCTTGACCTTTTTTGCTCACTTTCTCCTTACGGCTTTCTGAAGTATTGTTCAATCTTGATTATGTCGTTTTTTAATTGATTTAATTTTTAATTTTTTTGCAATAAAAATGAAGGGATTGGTGTTGTTGTAATCTTCGATGTCTAGACTGGTTTCACCCTACTGCAGCTTTGTATCGTCAGTGAATTTTTCAGTAAATGTGTTAGTGACGTATGTTGTCATATCACATATTTCTTTTTTCTTTTACATCGTCAACTTCGGTGTGTTGGTTTAATTGTTTCTGGGTGTTTAGGATTTATTCATGAAATGTGTTTTTCTTATTTCTAAGCTCTTTTCGACTTTATTCAAGACTTTGAAGATCTTTAGTCCAATGTACGTCCCCTCCCGTTCATCTTAATGGTATAACAACTTGCTGCGTTGGATCCTACTCCAAGGGATCGATACTCCAGGGACGTAGAGTTTGCGTTTGAGTTCGTCGAGTACTCGGTGACTTTTATCAGCATTTTTATCAGTACGTGTTCACTAGCTCCTGCTTTTATCAAGAACTACGATTGCTTTCCCTCAGCATGAACTTCCATGTTAAACATCCAAATTTGAAACACTGTAGATTCCTCCAGAATTGACAAACACTAACGGAATTCGGTATTTGGGGACGTGTCATAACTATTTCACGGCATTAAAATTTTGAATGGCAACAATCGAATCGTTTAGCCTCTACATTTCTTGTTTTTGTTGTTGTTGGGATTCTTTGCCGTCACCTGGAAATCGAACCAATGGACCAATTTTCAACTTTTATAACTTAAAACGTAGGTACTGTGAACAACTTCTAGCGTCTTTTGAACGCTATTTGAATGTGACTACAATATTCTGGTTGTTGTTATAATTGTTGGGGACATTTTTCTCTCACCTAGGGATCGAACCAATGAACCGATTTTGACTTTTTATGGCTTAAATATAGGTATTAACAAGGACCAGGACCTTTTGAACGATTTTTAGCGTGACTGTAGTATTCTTGTTGTTGTTGTTCCTGTTGGGAGAACTTTGCTCTCACCTAGAGATCGAACCAATTAGCCGATTTTCAATTTTTATAGCTTAAAATGTAGTTATTAATAATGACCAGGACCTTCTTAACGCTGTTTGTTGCCGGCAGTGGCGTAGCCAGGAATTTGAGCAACATGTGCCTAGGCAGAGGGCAACATGTGCATAAGGACGACCTGGTGCCCGGTGGTGGGAGAAGAATTTTTGGCCGATGGATGTTAACTTTTTTTTTTACCGATCTATGGGGAGGTTGTACATCAAAATCTAAACATTAGAACTTTCAGTGAACAAATAGTCAAATACCAATCACAGGCCTACAGTACCGTACTAGGCTTACAATAAAAAATATTGTAGAAATAACTCATAACATATGGGAATGTCTGATTGGATCGTGTTCACAACTTCACAATAAAAAAAAGGAGAAAAGAAGCAATATGCAACGATGACGTGACGAAGGAGGAATCAAAGTTTAGTGACACCGTTGGATGAATGATGGATCATGGAAAATAGGTAGCTAGTGGCGAAAAGGGCAACGTGTGCAAACACTGAGGGCACCGTGTGCACTGCACACGTTTGCACACCCTTAGCTACGCCACTGGTAGCCGGTGTCATTCCCGCTGGGAAAATGTTGCTTTCACCTAGAGATCGAACCAATGAATCAATTTTCAACTTTTACAGCGTAAACCTTAGGTATGAAAAAGGCTGAGGGCCTTTTGAACTCTATTTTAACGTGCCTACAATATAGTTGTTGTTGTTCTTGTTGGGGAAATTTTGCTCTCACATATTATTCGAACCAATGAGCCGAATTTCAACTTTTATACCTTAAAACGTAAGCATTAAAAAGCACAGGGCCTTTCGAATTCTATTTTAATTTGATTACAATATTCTTGTTGGGGAAATTTTTTTCTCACTAGAGATCGAAAACCTATGAACCGATTTTCAATCTTCATAGCTGAGATATAGGTATTAACAAAAACCATGCCCTTTTGAATGCTATTTCAATGTTATTGAAGTTATCTCAAAAAGCGTTCAGCTCAATTATCTCATATCGCGATTATCTCATAGCAAAATTCTAGGTACTCAGGGCCGGATTTATAAGTAGGCCCGAGAGGCCCGGGCCTATAGCGGCACTTTTTTAGGGACAGCATGACGGCTTAAAAACAACTGTATATGAGAAAAGCTGGCATAACAATTCGACATTTTTTCTCCGTCATGTCACTACCGACTGAGTGCAGGAGCGGTGCTATACGTGAGTAGAGCCTACCTGACTTTCTTTAAAACGTAGCTACGTTATTTACGAACTTTTCATTGCATGACAACTTTGTATTGGGGTGGTTGTCATGTGTTGATTGCAGTAGTGAAATAAAATGAGTAACCATCTACGAGCGAAACTAAGCGGCGCTCATTACAAAAAAACAGGGAGGAAGAAAGGTACAAGACCCTAGTAGGTAAGCAAATCCAGGGTCGGACTAGGTTGGTTTTTTGCATCTGCCCGACAGTCAGAAAAGGTCGCCGGCCGAGGGAAAGAGAGGGACTTCGATCCTTTTAAAATTGTGGAAATTACATGAACTAATAAGTTTTGCTGTGCCGGGGGGGGGGGGGGGGGTTGAGGCTTTAAAGTGTTTGGCTGTCGACCCTGATATGGTGAACTTACTGTGCAAGATAATTGATAAATACACTTTATACGACAAATTCCATTACAAATTTCATTGCAAATGGGCAACCCTAATGTATGCAATTTTATGGACCGGACCGGAAGAAAGGAAAGTATCCCCTATCCTTAAAAAATGTATATCTTGCAAAATGAGGCCTCCGTATCTGCATGGAACGTTCATAGTTTAGCACTCTGCCTTAACTGTGCCTTTAGCACTGCACTTTAACTTGAAAACAACCCACGCAAAATATTTTCAGAAAATAATACTGTTTTTTTTTTAGGTTCATTATTACACAAAGAAAAACTATACTAATAAGTTTGATTGAACGGTAAAGTTAACCTAAGAAGTGATAGTTTCGGCTTGGACAAATGTTTCGTCATCTGAGTAGTGAATGTATCTATTCGTTTCGAGCGATGTGATATGTGTTACAATATTAAGGTTTTAGTTACGTCCTTTCCGTTGTATTTTTCCCTTTCTCAACTAATAACAAAAGACAACAAAGAAGAGATAATATTAAAAATATGCTGGTAATAGAAAAGAAAAGTGTAGGGCACCAGGACGCCTATTTATCAAGGGCGCATCTGCCACTGGCAGACGGGCACACGGCCCAGTCCGACTCTGAGCAAATCCTTAAACTGAAATAGGAAACTTCGGCAACGGAAATCGGTTACTTTTAATTAATTCGCTTAGGAACATAGCATAAGTTATTCTTTGTCCCACACATTTTCTACGGATTGCAAACGAACATACAAATTAAGAAAGGTGCTGGACGGCGGGAGGTAAATTAAACATTCCGTAGGAGTCTGGGAGACTGAAGTGCGGCATTGTGATTGGGCCTACAGGCGGCAAGAGCTTAAATCCGACCCTGCAGGTACTTAATTTACTTGTAATAACTCCAAGAAAGAAAAACATAGTAATGCTGCTAAACTGTATAAAATACGGATGTAAGCCTTAAAAGAAACTTAATGCTCTAAAGGAACAGCTACAAGAAAATACTTGTAAGCCATCAGCATCGCATAAATACGTGCAAAAGAAACTCCAGTCAGTGAGCTTTAAAAAAAACGTAACGCCATAAAGGAACATGTACAAGACAAGAAAAAGCCATCACTGAGCATTGCACTAATACGCGCAAAAAGTTCCAGCTTGTTTTTAGGACGCTGAAGACTGTTTTGCACGTATTAGTGCGTCACTGATGGCTTACAAGTCTTTGTAATTCGACGTGTCACATGTACGAATTAATGCGGTTTTGCCCAAAAACGGGCCTCGAGCAAATCTGGTCAGCCACATCTCCTCAAAAACCAGACACAGTTGTTCAATTATGATCCGAGGAACTTAAAGTCCAGGTATGCACAGAAGAACGATAATTGGTTCATTGGTTGCAGATTAGATGGCCAAAATGCTATTTGCTAAACAGAATTAACTATCTCGGTTTAAACTTGGCTAACCTCTAACGAGGTCTTTAAACGAAAAACCGTCATCTGATAGTACACGATCTATGGATGACGCGGTCAGTATACGGGTGTGCTCTTTAGCAAAAATGGCGGCGGCCTGGCTTTTCAACTTCGGGGGAAATGTAGGTCGAGTGTTGGTTAGAGGCTACTCGTGAAAGATCGGAATCGTTCGATTTTGTGACGTCATCGCTCAGATATTAAAATGAAATTTTATGATAATGATGTTCATTTGCATAACAGAAAAATTATTTATAGCGTCATTTTAAGAAATTTCATTTTTGACGATAGATGAGCGTATTGCGTCATTCCGACCGCCTTTGTTCATTTGCGCCACAAAACCAAATTATCACGGGGGGGGGGGCGGGGGCGAGTCGTAGGCGAAAGTGTGCATGTATGGCGGGTTGGAGAGAGAAGGAACACTGTACGAATGCTTCGGTTTGTGGGAGTTGTGGGGAGGAAGGAGGGATGGAAGAAATACATCGTAGCAAAGGCACGTGTCGTACTAATAGTGTAAAAGATGCGTAAATATGCGAAAATAAATGATGCAGCAGGAAGAGAACCGGTATTGCTTCACGTTTGGGGAAGGTGCCGGGAGGGGGGGGGGGAAGAGGAGGGTGCACCGATGGCTGGGAGACAACTTTACAATATCGTAGTAGAATGTTGATATCGTGATTAGTGAAGTCCAAAAAAAAAGGAACGAAGTAATTATAGACTGTTATTAGAATGTGGGGAGACGCGATGTTGGCATGCAAACTAAAATCCACAGGTGAATATTGCGCCACGTCTTCAAACCCAAAACGGTGGACGAGCTGAAAATTCTACTTCATATCAGGCCTGTTTTCGCCGGTCAGTTTACAAGCACGAAAAAAAACATATTTGAACGGGAGGGGGGGGGGGGGGGGGGGGACACTGGGAAGTAAGTCAGCGTTTGTTTAGCCTTAAATAACGCTAAATTGCGTATAATACTGGCCTGTATGGAGTGGGGGGAAAGGGATATTTTTAAATTTTTTTTTAACTTGATTGTTATCAATTAAGCACCAAAGCTTAAACACAAGCTGGCTACATGAAATTGTGTTGTTACATTTTCAAATGGTTATTTTATCGTTTGTTAAAGGGACACCCGGCCTGCCTTATAACAGCCACGCACAGATCGTCATCCACGGATTTACCAGCGCCGTGGTCGGCTGGGGTGGTAGCTGCGTCTGGAACGTAGCTGCTGTCTTGGTTGGCTTTAGGAATAGTACACAATACAGCATCAAGTTAAAGAGTGTGTCATCACAAACCGGAGTGATTCTCGTATTTTAACATCACAATTTATAATTTTCTAGGCTAGTGTCTTATAATTTTGCTTCGGCGACTGTTGGAATAATTAATTAAAATTTTTATCGCATTAGTCTTTTAGATTTTTGATCTCATGGTAATTATTAGCAAATTAGTACATGAACACACAGACGAATCGTCATAGTTGTAAGCGCGCAAAGCATCATTTATGTTCGGTACGAACGTAAATAAAATGTCTCTATATTCAACAGAAAATCTCCTAGACGCCACATTTTAAAACGGAATTTTAGCTAAGGGTTGACTACCGGTAAGTAAATAAAACTTTGGGGCCGTACTTGATGTGGAGGATCGGAAAAAATGGCGTTGGGAGGAATATCCCTTTAACACATCTAAAAATAATAAATAAATTTAAAGTAATCAACTTAGATACCCTCATTGAAGTATGACCCCCCCCCCCCCCAATTTAATCCTGAATTTACTACAAAGTAAAGTGTTCGTAAAGTAAACAAGGATGCACTACACTGCATTAGTAATTCGACGTGTTGTATGGCAGAATAAAGAAAAGTGTGTAATTGATGTATGCAGTTGTAACGGCAGACATACCAACAGGACACTACTAAAAAATCTGAATGCGTGGTCGTACTGAAGAATATCTACTATATTGCACATTATATTAAGAAAAATTGTCTCGTAACTTTTGCTACTACGATACGGCAAATCAGCCAGAATCTTGTGTGCGACGATGTAATCACTGACCAGATAAGTTTTCATCGGACGCTGATATTGGTTTTCTCAGAAAATTCAACAGGTAATTTGGGGGGGGGGGGGGAATAGAAGAAAGCATATTGCCTGGAGGGTACGTGTGGTTGACTACTTTAAATTTATTTACACTTTTTAGGTGTATTAACAAAAGTTAAAATATTCACACGAAAATTGTGACAAATTCCACATTGAATAAAACACTGCAATTTCATGTGGCCAATTTTTGTTAGGTTACTCAATACAAAGTACTTGTTTTACTAGAATTTTATAATTATCTTTATTATTATTATTTGTAATTTTAAATCTGTTGGTAAAACTAATATCGAACCAAAAAACTTACGTGAATCTTCCTGTTATGGATTTTTTTTTTAAATCGGAGAATTAGAGGGCAGGAGAAATATTCCGCCCTACCCTCCCTGGCCAGTCCGCCACTGTAAAAATAGGACATCATTCGCTTTGTTCGTTCTTTCACATGAGCAGCTTATTAGTTGGGCCCCCAGACCTGCTCATTAGGGAAATGGTGGCGACTTTGTTTTGAGAAGCGATTTTACATGCAATTGTGCTCCTAAAAACGGTAAGCCCAACCACTTTTGGATAAAATGTCCCCAAAAACAAAATGGCCGCCGAAATTCAAAATGGCTGCCAATGAAGCAATAACTAAGGTTCTAAACGGCCCCCAAAGTTTTGTCACATATGCTTTTCATGGTTTTCGAGGTCGCAGAACCCATTTTTACACTCTAAAATACACTTGGACTAATAGGATTCAAAATGGCGGCTGAAATTCAAAATGGCGGCCAAAAATACATCGCGGGCTACTAAGTTGCCTAGCAATTTGTGTAATGCATGGTTTTGGGGGGTTACAAAGTTGGAGAACCTACTTTTTTATTAATAAAACATACCTGAACTGTTTTATTCAACTGGCATTTTATAAAAAAGTAAAGTTAAAGACTTTTTGATTCGCCCATATAGCTATTAGCTACGTGTATGTCGTTTTTAGCGTTCTGAAATAAGAGTTGAAAGATCAGATATTATATCCTAGAATTAATTATACTTATGATACTATTATACTGTATCATAAAATATGAAAAATATTAATTGCATTATAATAAACATTTCATATAAGTCGTATAAAAATTAATTTCATTACATTTCTTTTTCTGTTTTCGTAGAATAATGGAGAGCGATTGTTTTGAAGAGAGTAGGCATCTTGAAAGCGGCACGTCTACTTCACATTCACATAAATCATTTCTACAACCAACGTTTTGTCCCTCCCATGTTGATAACAGCGAGTCAATTGCGTGCAGAATTTGCTTTGCTGTATGCACTCGCAAGAATGCCAAAAGAAATTTGTTTGAGACTGTAGCAGACAAGAAGAAATTTAAATCATTTGCCCTTCGGTGGGCTAAGGTTTAACATAACTATAATCTAGTTTATAGCAACATTGACTGGGACTCTACAAAAGAATTATATGCCCATAAAAGATGCAAAACTTATTTCTTTCGTGAAGCACTACTTGAAGCTCAAGTACCTATTTTGGACCGTCCATCATTGTCGGATATGACAGAACTTCAACAGACTGTTGAAAGTGCAGGAGAAAGCTCAGTATCGAGCACAGAGACACCTAGAAAGAGTTCTCGGAAAAGACTAAAGTATACTTCTTCTTGGCATGATGTTGCGAAGAAATCGTGCATTATCTGCCAGGAAAGTAAAAAAACTACAAAAGGAAAACCAGTCCCTCTCACAACTATAACGAATATTGACAAGGCTACAGAAACCTTACATAGTTTTGCAGATGTACATGTCGAACAAAATACAAAGTACAAAGATAGTGGTCAACGCATCTTACTCACACTGACAACAAAAGGTTTATTTGCTGCTGACGTTTCATACCATAGAGACTGTTACAGGAGCTTTACAGCGTCATCATGGAAGAGGTTCAGTGAATCTTCATGTGAAATAAAAATCCAGAAAAAGGATGAAATGGATGAATTTTTCCAACTCGTTAATATTCATGTTATAAAGAGAAGAGAAATACGCACACTATCCCAGTTGACAGTAGCATGCAATCAAATAAGATCTGTGGTAGGTTTACCAGCACTACGTAGTACAGATTTACGAGAACTGCTGAAAGAGAGGTTTGAAGATAAGATTCGTTTTGGATCTTCTAGGGGCAAGTCTGACTACGTTTTCTCATCGGACATCAATGCTGCAGCTGTTGTAAGTTCATCCATTAATGGTGGTGGTATACCCACGTCGTTAATGCTCAGGAATTGTGGTAGAACAGTGCATGATTCAATAGAAAACAGTAGAAAAACTATTCAATGGCCACCAACCCCTCAAACTATTATTGAAGCAAATGCAGAATTGAACACAGAACTCTTCAACTTGCTGGCTTGGATCATCGAACCGAAAGCGCCACTTGATGATAAAGGCATGGTGACACTATCAGCCAAAGGCAAGAATGTCAAGCTAATCAAAATTGCTGGCGATTTACAGAGCCTCCTTCCAAATGCACAACCCTCACTAGAGCAAGTTTTGTTATCTTTAACACTGCATCGTCAAACCGGTTCAAAGAGTGTTGTTGATGGAATCCATAAACAAGGGCATGGTATTTCTTACTCGGAGACTATTTTCATTGAAGATAAGTGGGCTGAGTGGTCTCAAAGTTCAGGTATTGGTATACCATCAAATATTCTACCAAGATTTAATGTCACCCATGTTGTAGATAACATAGACTGGAAGAATAAAGACAAAACTGGCTGCAACGAAACACACAATACAAACTCAATTCTTATTCAACATAAAGTGCAAGGGCTACAAATCAGTGAAGATGCACGATCCAGTGTATTGGTGAATCCTGACTACAATTATGATCGAAAGCAACACCGTTCATACAAAGCTAAACCCAGCGAACTGCCAACTTTCTTTGGTTCTGGGAAAAATTGAAATCCTGTTGCTGTGGAGTACATTGAAACTGATGATTTGCCACAGACTAAAAGTGAATTGTCGTCAAAGATAACTTTAGCATGGGTCATGGCTCGACAGAAAGTCAATGAACAGGATGTGCCGGCATGGAGTGCATTTCAACAAATGACAACTAGGGAGGCACCACCAGGAGTTAACATTGGCTACTGTCCTCCAATTGTAGAACCTCCAACCAAGATGAATGTCATTTTACATGTAATGAACAGAACGATTCAGTATATGACAGAACTAGATCTAGAATATATATATTTGGAAGTGGATCAAGCTATCTACAACAAAGTTCGGCAAGTGCTGTTCAAGTTTAAAGAGGAAGGCTCATCAAGATTTGATAACATAATAGTACGCATGGGTGGTTTTCACTTGCGTATGTGTATAATGCGTGCCATTTATTGTCGCTTCAAAGGGTCTGGAATTGTAGAGCTTCTTTCAGAGTCAGCAGTTCCAGCAGAAGGAACAATAAAATCTGGTTTGGATGCTAAGGATGTCAAGTTGGGAACCATCTATCTAAAATATTTGTTTGAAGCAATTATTACTAGACTACATACAAAATACAATTGAAATGACACAGACCTCAAACGAACTCCTTACCAACCCAAAGGAGCCAATAGCAGACTCTACTTCACCTGTGCATGTAAACCAGTTGTGCGATGATGAGAGCAGTGTTCGATCATTGAATGATGTCATTGCTAATTTACGAACTAAAGTGTCATACGACAACTTAAAACACGTAGTGGATCATCCAGATATGAAACTAAATGCTGTTTTGGAAGGGGATATGACAATGTGGATGGATAGTTTACTGGAACTTATAGAGATTCTAATGAACCTTGTGCATTTTCAAAGGGTAGGAGACTATGAAGGGATTATGGGAGACTATGAAGGGATTATGGAATGCTGTTATTCCTTTCTCCCATGGTGCTTTGGACTGAACCGTAACAGACATGCCCGCGACCTGAGCTGGATGTATCTAGATCACAAAGACCTAGAAAGCAGAAACCCAGCAGCTATTAAGTATTTAAAAGAAGGTGGAATAACTGGGTCTGTGACAGGGCTTGCACACTCAAAGCAACCTATGGATCAGTTAATTGAAACGACTATAAACCGCTTTTCTAAAAGTATGGGAGGACTTTCAGGAAAAACTGAGAATAAGGGAGCCAGTGAGCGCTGGATGGTAATTAACCATCATATGGCTGCCCTTAAAGAACATATGCAAAAAAAGCTGAATATGCTTAAATCACACAAGCATGTGGAACTTGGATCCATTCGTATGAAGGAAGACGAAGAGGCAGTGCAGAGGATAGCAGCAGGACTCAAGTCATGGGTGCCTGATCTTTGGTCTCCTAATCAGCCTATCGTGCAACTTCACACTGGAATTGTTGCAACAGCAGAGATGGTGAAGAATGTGAGAACAACAAAAGAACGAGGTGAGCTAGCACGAAAAGAATTCTTCAGTCGAGTAACAAATAATACAACATCAGTGGGCGTTACTCAAAAGTTTACCGACCCTATAAAGAGAGAGTTGGTAATCACGTTTGTGGACATGCAGAAAAAGTCAAAGAAGATATCTGTGCATCAAGATGAGAGTGCATCCTACGCTGAAATACTTACTTTGTACGATGGGAAAGAGCTACCACTTCGATCCCTGTTTGACTGGCCTATCACTGAAGTACCATGGGCCATTTGTAATGAAACTAAGGAGCAGAGGTCATCCAACAAATCACTATTCCGTAATAACCTGCAGTTGCTATCCCCTATAGCACCTACAACATCTCCACCAACTGACATTGAGGAAACTATTGTAGATATGATGCGTTATATCAAGATGATCCCAATTACAGAACTTAAACCACCAACATTCAGGGAGTGGTTTCTTAGGATAGCCAGTGTTCTGCGGTTACTGCCTGGGGATACCCTTCACCTCATATTTGATGATTACAGTGAAGACCCAGAATACAGATTCGTATCAAAAGGTAGACCAGAAACTGGGCGAGAAAGATACATTAAGGACATTTCTCAAAGGCTCCCCAAAGCAAATGAATGGCTAGACTTCTTGAGTAGAAGTTCCAATAAACTGCAACTGACGCTGCATCTTGCTAATTTTATTCTGTCAGGAGAATCTGGACTATGTAAAGCTGTCTATGTGACGAAAAGAAGTGAATGTTTCTACATCCCAACTGATAGATTAGGTGAAAGTGAAGAAGTGACTCATCTTCATCACAAGCAACGAGAGGCTGATTTGAAAATACCCCTTCACATTGACCACTCTCTTAAAACGAGAAAATGTGTTTGCGTTGATTCAGAGGATACAGATGTTTACATTCTTACTTTATTTGCTACATCTCGTTTATCAACTAATGCAAAGGTGTACTTCAAACAAGGAAAGTTATCATCGAAAGATGGAATTACCTACCACAATGTCTCTGCGCTTGCCTCTCACATTGGTGCAGATATATGCGAATTGCTTCCTGCTCTTCATGCACTTACAGGAGGAGACTACACTCAGTCATTCTACGGACGATCTAAAACAACAATCTTCAAGGCGATGCAGAAAAAACCATGCACTATGGAATTACTGAAAAGTTTGTACACAACTTCTGCTGACCTTGATGAACTGGTGGATTTCATTCTTCATGTGGTGTATAACAGACCAATTAAAGAAAAAACACCTGGCGAAGCAAGATACAATATGCAGCTTATGCAAAAAAGTGGTCGCCATAAGTTCACACCACCTAATCGACTACCACCTGATAGTAAGTCAATAAAGAAATTTGTGAAGCGTGTGAACTGTGTAGCATACAGCTACTACAACTGTCTTCATGGTGACGTCATGCCACTTAATCCACTTGAATATGGTTGGACAGTTCAAGAAAACAAAGTTTTAACCCCAGTTTGGTATGAGGGACCAGCACTTCCAGATACGACTGAAATGGAAAATCTTCAAATACTGCCAATCAGACTTGAACCTGTTGTGCCGGGGTCACAGTTGCTGCCGCAGGAGTTATCAGACTTTGCCTTTATGGATGATTCTGATGAAAGAGACACAAGTGATTCAGATGGAAGCTATCACTCTGAAAGTGACTGTGACAGCAATTATTAAGCGAATCGACATTATATTTTTGATAAGCATATGTATATTACTTTAACCCTATGTTGAATAATCTAGTATGATTTTCAGCCATTATATAGTGGGATCTAATCTGTTATTAAGATAATAGTCAAGCTCTAGTAAAGGATGAAGGGCTAGGTGTCAGAAAGTGTTACAGTGTTATGAACGTTTGTGCATTCATATCACGTTCGTTTATATAAAGTAAATAAACAATATTCTATAGTGAATATTGAATGACAATGCAGAACTTCTTGTAGTTTTACTGTTTTTTAATTGAACCAAGTCGTTTGGGGAATTTTAGTGAAAAATTAGGTTATCTAACTCTGTAACCCCCAAAAACCACGAATTACACAAATTTCTAGGCAACTTAGTAGCCCGCGATGCATTTTTGGCCGCCATTTTGAATTTCAGCCGCCATTTTGAATCCTATTAGTCCAAGTGTATTTTAGAGTGTAAAAATGGGTTCTGCGACCTCAAAAACCATGAAAAGCATATGTGACAAAACTTTGGGGGCCATTTAGAACCTTAGTTATTGCTTCGTTGGCAGCCATTTTGAATTTTGGCCGTCATTTTGTTTTTGGGGACATTTTATCCAAAAGTGGTTGGGCTTACCGTTTTTAGGAGCACAATTGCATGTAAAATCACTTCTCAAAACAAAGTCGCCACCATTTCCCTAATGAGCAGGTCTGGGGGCCCAACTATATCTTATACAAGGGCTTCCCTCAACAAACCCTCTACCTGGTGGAGAAATGTATTCGAATCACGGTAAATGCATGGAATTTTTTTTCAAATATTCACAGTAAATTCTTTTATTTAGTTATCAAGGAGCACACGACAGTTCCTGGTACTCCAATTCTTGTACTATTTGTCGAAATTATGCTCGTAATTCTTAATGCTAATTTCGAGGTTCGTTTCAAGTTTTTGTGAGAACCACTCAGTTTCTACTGACGCCATTGATCAAGTGACCAAAACTCTTGCCTAGCCCTACTTTCCACAGTTTTTTTCCTTTCACACAAGCCTCAAATCGAGCGTCACACATCGGAAACAGATTCTTAACATACATGAAAAAAAAAAATATAAAAAATACTAGAATGCCGTATTGACAAAATTCGAGGTTCGATTCACCTTTTAGAATCACACACAGGCTTACGTCGGTTATTAAAAATCAAGAAAATCTGCTGATTGTCTACTTTCAACGTTGTTTTGTTTTAATTTGGTGACTTACATGGTATAGACAAAGCCACAGCTGTGCTGGCTACATGTATGGAAAAACAAAACAAAATTCAAAATAACTCTTGTGTCAAATTTGAGGTTTCTGTTGACCTTTTAAAATGGCTCACAACCATATTTTGGGCTCGTTCGTTTTAATCTGGGCTTTAGGAGGAAAGGAAAGAAAGCTTGCCACTAACTCCAGCTGTCGGAATGAAAGAAATTATTGGGGTTGAATAAGAAACAACACCACAAATAAGCGTAATAAAATACTGTAATACATCGCACCCGGAAAGCAGCGAGGCTATGCGCGCCTCGCATTCAATGTACAGTCCAGATTCCACCGTAAAATTTCGGTGTACCATTCAGATTAACGCTAAAGGTAAGTGACGACTCACTTTGTATTGTACTTCGCGATAAGAGAGGACGCCATCTCGATGTCCACGCATAGTCTCTAACCGACCGCAATTTGAAGAGCTGACTTGCCGAAATGCGCAGTTACACGCCGCAATTTTTCGTATGAGCTGACGTCATCCACAGATCGTATACTATCGGGCGACGGTTTTTCGCTTAAAGACGTCGTTAGAGGTTATCAAACTTCAAACGTCTTATGTATATTCTGTAGAGCGTATTACCTTTTGTACTTGCGCACTGCAAGTACACAAGACTGGCAAAATACTGTCTTCAGGTCGGAGCCGTTCAAGAATATAATTTGCTTCTGTTGTTATTTCAGTTTCCCAGCACTACCGGAATTTGCGATGCGGTTTTTTTTTCCCTTGACGTAAACTGAACAAGTGTGCAGCGCTTTCCTGCGTTACTACGTAATTTCACACCCCCATTTCGCTGCAAGTTTGGACTATTCCACGCCAGTTCATTGATGATTTTTGCATAGCCGGCAGTGATTGGTAGACTGTTTTTGTTCAACGTCGTCGACGGCCGATATATAAACAAGAACACGCAGCGTCTCACTGGCTTCAGGTCGGAGCCGTTCAAGAATATATTTTGCTTCTGTTGTTATTTCAGGTTAGTTTATTCCTGTCGACGTAGTATGAATTTTTTCTTATCTTTTTTACTCCGACCAGCCCATTGTCTTACGTTATTATTGTCTTTGCAATTAATTGTATTCCTTTTCATCATGCCTGGTCTTGCTGATTGTCCGAAATGCAAACGTAAGGTTAGCAGGTCTGATAAAGACTCAATTAGCTGTGGTATATGCAATCAATGGTATCATGCGATCGACTGTTTAAAATATGATGCAGAAACATACAAAATTCTTTCCTCCTCGGAGGCAATCCCATGGTTCTGCAAGGGATGTAGGTCTAGTTTATCTAGTCTTTGTCACGATGTTGGTTATATTCGTAAACAGATCGATAAAAATACCTAAACATTGGATGACATCAAATTAACTTTAGAAAGTCAAAATGCAAAGATGGTCGAATTAGAGGAACGGCTAGATAATCATGAATTAAAAATTGAGGACCTAACAAAGCAGCTTCAAAGCAAAGCAGATTCAAGTAGCGGTACAAGTGACGATTTTGATCATTTTTTCCGTGAGTTTTCGCAAAGACAAAAAAACTTGCAAAATGTTATGGTGTTCGGACTTAAAGGTAACGATGTTGATGTGCAAATTCAAGATATAATGGTACTTATTGATTGTAATCACCTTAAATACACTACTTCTTTGGTAGGAAACCCGAAATCCCCAATTAAGGACGCTCGACGTTTGCATTTTGAAAATGCTGAGGATGCAAACAAAGTATTATCACGTGCTAAATCCCTGCACAAATCCGATCAGTTCTCCAAAGTCTTCCTTAATCGTGAAACAACGTACGAACAACGTCTGAAGTACAAGCGTTTGAAAGAGGAGGTTTTAAAACGTAACTTTAATGGAGAAAATTTGACAATTTTCCGGGGTAAGATTGTTGAAAAAAAAAAAGAAAAATTGACGCCAGGCCAATAGGGCAAACATGGTAGATTTTGAAATTTGTCTTGTGAACGCTAGATCATTAAACTTAAAACTCATGGAATTGCAGTTAATTCAGGACACTATCTCCCCCTCGCTCATATGCATAACTGAAACTTGGCTAACTCCCACAGTTAAAAATGCGGCTCTCCTGGGTGAAGCCAACTCTGTGATATGTCGTTGTGATAGGGATATCTCTCGAAGGGGAGGTGGGATTTTGGTACTCGCTAAGAAACATTTGAATGTCACGCAGTTTAATGTAAGTGTTGCTAACGAATACTTCTGTCAGTTTAAATTCACAGTAGATTACCTTACTTATCATGTACTGCTGATATACCACCCACCACACACTCTTATTGCAAAGGATGGAACCACTTCCACAGCGGCTCCAAGCGCGTCCACCATCGATCTGTATACGTTGGTTGTACTATCTCCATTGGTGTAAATGGTAAATTAAGGTCGCTGTTTCTCGAAAATTAGGTCAGTTTTTTCCAAATTTACCTAACCTAACCTAACCTAAACTAACCACATAACATCAGAAACCGCAACCAAAATTTTAAACCTTTCTAAACTTCACGTGTCGGAATCTAGATAGCCCGGCCATCTTGCTCGGAGCTTCTGCGGTAGTGGACCCCAGGGATATTATTGTTCAACACACTAATTTACCAAACCCGGTAATACTAGGAGATTTTAACCTCCCGTCTGTTAACTGGTTTACACGTGAATCAGCCTGTACCAACGATAGTGCGCTACTCAATGTTTTTAATGACCTTGATCTCACCCAAATTGTGGATTTCCCCACCAGGGGAGGCCATATTCTCGATCTTCTATTTTTGAAAGACCCTAAGCTCTGTACTAGCTGTATTCCTTTAGGAAATTTTGGATCTAGCGATCATGTCATCGTTTCTGTTACCTTTCAATTTTGTACATTAAATACTCGAACGGAATACACAAAATTTGATTATGAAAAATTAAATTATGAATTACTTGAAGCTGATTTAGTAGCTGGTTGTTGGAATGAATTAGATTGTTTAAAAGGTTGGTCCTATTTTTATTTTTGTTTGCATAAACAATTGGATTTGTGTCGTGTTACTTGCACACCTTCACGTAAGAGACTACCATGGATGAATAAAGAGCTGGCCGATCTAATTAAGGATAAACAAAAATTGTGGAAAAAATGGAAGAAAACAAATGACATGTCTGCTTTTAGGGATCACTCTGTACTCAACAGCAGAATCGTTAAAGAAAGCAAAATCCAAAAAAAGTCCTTTGAGGTAAATTTGATTTTCCAATCCAAACTTAACAATAAACCCTTCTTTCGTTACGTTAAAAATAAAAGTAGCACACGTGAACGTGTGCCCGACCTAAAAACGGAAAATGGCGATCTAACAAATGACAATGTTGAAAAATGTAACGTTTTATGTGACTTTTTCTCTAGTGTTTTCACGGAAGATAACGGTGTCTTTAGCATTTTACCTGCCCCTGGTATTTGTATCCCTCCTTTGGTAATTGAAGAGCACTCTGTTCAAAAAGCTTTTCTTAAATTAAAACCAAAATCGGCCACTGGCCCTGACCCTTTGACCAGGTAAATTTTTACTTAAAATACAAACAATTGTAAAGCCATTTCTTGTCATGTTGTACAATGATAGTTTAAACACCTGTTCTGTGCCATCAATCTGGCGAGATGCCCTGATCACCCCTATTTATAAAGGAGGATGCCGATCCTTAGCTAGTAACTACCGTCCTATCAGCTTAACTGCTCATCTTTCCAAAATATTTGAAAGGATCTTGTGCTGGCATATTACAGATTACCTCTCCACTTACGAATTCTTTGAAAATGTACAACATGGTTTTCGACCGGGTTTTTCAACCATTACTAATCTACTGGAATTTTATTTCCAAGTCATGTCAGTTTTTGATGAGGGCATCTCGGTGGACGTCCTCTTCTTCGATCTGGAGAAAGCATTTGATAAAGTCGGACACACAAAGTTGCGGGTAAAATTAACAAGTGTTGGAATTGTAGGACCTGTGCAAAACTGGGTTATGACTTGGCTGCACAGGCGCAGGATGGCGGTCGTTCTGGAGCAAGATCGCTCTCATTGGATTTCTGTAGGCAGTGGGCTTCCACAGGGATCAGTGTTGGCTCCTCTTTTGTTTTCAATCTTCATTAAAGATTTTTGCGAAGATGAGTTCGGAATAAAATCCAAATACGCTGATGATACCAAAACGGCCGCCGTCCTTCGCACCGATGGTGACTTTCACCGTGCGCAGGAAATCATTGACAAGGCAAAACATTGGAGTTTATTGTGGCAAATCCCAGTCAATGTTAACAAACTTGTATCCCTACATTTTGGGGCAAACAACCCGATGATTCAATATTATTATGGCCAAGTACCTATTTCCAGTGCTACCCATACTCGTGACTTGGGGATCGTCATCGACGACAAATTCACATTTGTAAAGCATACGGAGTACATTGTTGGCAAATCCCATGCATTATGCTTTGTATTTTATCGTACTATAACTAGTCGTGACCCTTACTTAATGATAACATGGTTTAAAGCTTTTATTAGACCCATTATGGAATACGGGGTTCCCTTTTGGGAACCTCTTTACATTAAGGATCGCAAAATGATCGAGAATGTGCAGAGCAGATTTACAAAGAGAATACAAGGGCTAGCTAACTTTGGTTACAGACAGCGCCTAGACAAATTTGAGGCTCCACTCCTTAACTTCGAGGAGAAAAAGAGGGTGTCTCATTTACATGCACAAATTGTTTAACTGTTCTGTAAATCTTCCAAATTATTTTTTTGATGTGGCTCAAGCTAATATGACTACCCGGGGCTCATCACTTAAACTGAAAATCACGAACCCCCATTATCAAGCAGTAAGGAACTCCTTTGCACACAGACACTTACAACTTTGGAATGCCTTACCAGAGAACATTGTTTCGGCTCCCTCCACTATCTCATTCAAAAACAAACTTGATCTTTTCTACACTAGTGATATTATTTACGATTTTGACGAATAATGTGTGTTTTCATTGTGGAATTTGAAGCACAATGCAAGATTAGATTTCTATTTATAGACTTACAATTTTGTATCTGAATTTGGCGAATAATGTGTAATGCTTCGCTATTTCTTAAACCCTTTGAACGTTGTGTGTTCATTATCTTACATTATCTTATAAATTGGGTGTAACATGTGGATGATGCTTTTGAAATTTTGCTTGTGTGCATAATGAAATTGTCAGCATGCTTTGAATGATACTAATATTCTGTGCTCTGACCCGAAACCCGTTTTTCTTTTGTTTTTTGTTTTTATTTTTATTATCGTTGTATGCTTTGCTAAATTCCTTCGGGAAACTAGTGATTATTTACCAATAAATTCAAAATTCAAATTCAAGTGACCCACCCACGTACTTGAATTTCGCTGGATGATAATTGAACAAAGGTGTCTGGCTTTTGAGGAGATGTCGCTGACATAAATAGGCTACCCCCGTTTTTTGGCCACAACTGCATTAATTCGACGTGTGACACGTTGAATTAAAAAGTGTAAAAGCCTGATGAAAAACAACGAAGGGAACGGGAAGGTGTAAAGCAACTAAACTTTCATGTTTTTTTTTTTTAACAAAAAATAATAGCGTCAACGTCAAATGAGCACTCCTTAGCCGGTCGCTTCGTACATGATCGCTCATTTGCTGTATTGTAGTATCAAAAGTAAGGAGACGATTTTTTTTCTAATAGATTTTTTTCAGGTTGCCAGTACATGGTTTTTTATCGGAACCTTAAAGTGATTTATAACAGACGTTTTTTTTGCAGAATATGCTGATTTTCTATTTTAAAGTGCTCCTATGAGCCTAATTACCCTCTTCTAAAAGGTGGGGATGTATTCTTTTCAGAAATGTTAATGGTAATGTCCATCTAGGGTAATTAGGTAACTCATAGGAGCACTTTGAAATAAAAAATCACCATTCTCTTTCGCCACTACGGATTACAACACCTTTCAATGGTTGTAGGACGATCCCCCTTTAAGATTCACAACTGTGATTAGTATTGATGTAAAGAATACATCACCACCTTTCAGAAGACCCTTAGGCCTAAGTATGTCCATCTAGGGTAATCGGATAGCTCATAGCAGCATTTTAAAATCGAAAACCAGCATATTCTTTCGCTGCTACGCCATTACCCCAACCACTTTCAATGGGCGTACAACAGTCCCTATTTAAGATACACAAATGTGGTTAGCATTGATAGAAAGAATACATCACCTTTCAGAAGACCCTAAGTATGTCCATCCGTCAATTTGGCATAAATGACAAATTTGGGCCATAAGGCTTAACTTTACGTCAAAATTGAATGGGACGTTTCCTGGAGAAAATTAAATTTTGTTTTAAACTTGTATTCTGTGTTTTTCGATCTGATCAACGGTTAAAAAGTTAAAGCACAAAAATGGCCTTTTAGCCACCGATTTTTACCTTTGGCCTTCTTTAAAAAAAAATTCACCAAAGATGCCAGGGTGGCATCATCCACATTTTGACTAGGGACATGTAGAAGGCCAACTTCCTGCAAAAAGAAAAACCTTTTGTTATACCTCACTTCAAGACTCGGCCAATCTTCTACCCGACTACTGTACAATATACAGAATGATTCAGAAAGGATGGATCAGTGCCCACCGTTTCTCCCCCCCCCCCCCCATGTGCACGATCGAAATGACATTTCGTTGATGTGTAGTATGGTGAGGGGGCCATCTGCACATGTGATCATAGCTGACCTTGCACCATCCTTTCAAGGTCATCACGACACTAACTTCTACACCTACTTCCTACGCGACCAGTGTAAATTGGAAAGTTGTAGAGAACTGTGAACCAACGCTAAAAACAGAATGAAAATCAGACCATTAGGGTAGGAGTTATCCTTCCAACAAGTTAGTCTTAATAGCTTCACTCCATGTTTTTCAGAGAAAGCGCCGTACCAATACGGGATACAGAAAGACGTTTTCTTACCTAAGCAGAAACGTGAGGTGGGTTTTCAACAAAATTGAAAAGTGATTTCCTGAAGCATGCATACGTTTCATGCATGCATTTAAGGGGGGGAGGGGGAATCTGTAAATGTGTCCTTGAGTGAGGAGGGGAGGGGCAAGACAGATTAATGGTTTTAGGCAATTTTTTTATCTAAAGCAAAGGGAATTAGTTAAGATGATTCATTGTATTATCACTCATGTCAAGCATGTATTAGAGGAGGGAGAGTATTTGTCCAAATGAGTGTTGCATGTTCGCTTCCTTCCTCACATGCAGTAAACCTTTCCAACCCCTTCCTCCCCCTCCCCCATGTGTAACTGAACGTATGCATACTTCAGGAAACCACTTCCCAATTTTGTGGAAAACGCACCATACGTTTCTGCCTAGGTAAGATAACGTCTTTTTGTATCCCCTATTGGTACGGCGCTTTCTCTGCTAAACATCCTGAAGACAAACAGTGAAGCTATTAAGACTAACTTGTTTGAAGGATAACTCCTACCCTAATGGTCCGATTTTCATTTTGTTTTTGCT
Organism: Lithobius niger; assembly: GCA_023313725.1. Classification (NCBI taxonomy): domain Eukaryota; kingdom Metazoa; phylum Arthropoda; class Chilopoda; order Lithobiomorpha; family Lithobiidae; genus Lithobius; species Lithobius niger. Next base: position 48,117 of record JAHWFP010095757.1, on the reverse strand, counting down.
TTAGCGTTGGCTCACAGTTCTATACAACTTTCCAATTTACACTTGCAGCGTAGGAAGTAGGTGTAGAAGTTAGTGCCGTGATGACCTTGAACGGATGGTGCAAGGTCAGCCATGGTCACATGTGCAGATGGCTCCCTCACCATACTACACATCAACGAAATGTCATTTCGAACGTGCACATGGGGGAGAAACGGTGGGCACTGATCCATCCTTTCTGAATCAACCTGTATATATTTTTCAGTGCACCACGTATTCAGAATTTGTAGTAGTGTCCTGTTGGTATGTCTGCCTTTCAAGTACATGCGTCATTCGCATATTTCTATCCTCCTCCAGTATTCTGTACCAAATAACACGTCGAATTACTGATGTAGTGTTTGTGCATCCTTGTTTTTGTATCTGTTCCTTTAGAGCATCAAGTTTTTTTAAGGCTTACATCCGTATTTTATGCGCTTAAGCGGTTTTTTTTTACTCATAATTTTTTTATTATTATTAATAAATGGATAACACGAAGCATGTGAAAATGCTTATCATTGTCAGCTACAGTTTCCATTTGCATAGTAAAAACCCGTTATACATATAAACGAAAAGTAGCAAGGAGTAGGCTACATTAAGAATAGCAATCACATTGGAGAACGGAGCTCCGTTTGTGAATCCACTCCAATGCAAGCGCACGAAACAACCACTGCATCAACACCGGCTTTCTTACATCGATATCGTTACACGCAGAGGTGGTTTTAAGAAAGAAAATTTAAAATCGGACATGTTGTTGAGGAGTAATCACTAATCAAGGTAACAAAATGTATTGCACAAGTGGTGTGAGCGTGTGAGCTGTCACCAGTAGTTTCCGAAGCGCGAAAGTCTTCCCCATCGTTAGTAAATATCAAGATTGATGTGTAATGCGCTCTCAAATTTCTGCAAGCTGGACTCTAAATTTGATGCTTTCCAACAAAAATTCTTCAAATTTGTGGGTGTTTTGTCTGCTGAAAAACCAGCTTAAAACCACTCGTTGCAACTGCCGTCAACGCCATCCAGCAACACGCTATGAAAGCAAATGGTCAAAGAAACAAGGTGCGATGACGCACCAGAAAAGATGAGCCACAACGCTGTCTCCAACGCAAATGCAACACGAGTTGTTTGCAATCGCTTCACTACATTTTGTTGACAGTGTAACGATGACGCCTTAGTAGAAATTAGGTTTTCTCCATTCTTATACAAAGGACGTCAAACGTATATAGGCCTTCAAAAAGGTTCCGACATTTAGTTGGCCTAGTGTGTTAAAATAGTTATTTTGGCGTGTTTCTGACATATTTTTAGGGTGGAAGACTTGGTCTGAGAAACTGGTTACTTTCAGATTTGGATTCAGTATGCTTTAAAACCCTTATATACAAATTTTTACACTTACTGCCTTGCGAGGGAGGGCGGACGGAGCATCACCCCTTCCTTAGAAAAATGCCCTTTATGTTTAATTAATTATTTTTTTTGACAAAATGAAAAAAAGTGTTCATCAGATACGGTATGCCTTTTAATACGTACCTTCAATTATTCAATTTCGCATGGCTTAAATACTGTACGCATAAAAATGCCTGCCCCCAAAACCGCTCCTTTTTACCGAAAGTTTGCCCATCGCTTCTGCTTTCTGCTAAAAGTCAACATTTTTTTTCCTTATCCGCTTAACTAAAGATTGAATTTCAAATTGCGCAATGTAAATAAGTACTAAATTCGCGAAATTGCAAGCCGAGTAACATTTCATGTTTTTAAAAATTATTTTTTTTTAACTAAGGATTAGGATTTCGAAGAATTATATTTGTTTGTGAGACGTCGCCTATTAGCCCCGAGACCTTCCTTCGGTTTCACTATCAACTTTCGAGGAAATAACTGATTCACAGACAGCTGATATTACGTACGCTGTCGTCTTTATCAGCAGATAATTTATTCATAGTCATTGCTGATCAGCTTTATATTATTTTAAAGTACATGCTGGTTAGTAGCGATCAGTGTCTTATAATATTAGCAAGACAGTTATAATTTTGTAGTTCAGGCATACCAAAACCCCACAAACGTAAGGGCCCCAACAAGTGTGTGCCATAGAAAATAGTGATAATGGTGACCAACCAGTCGCCATGGTCATGCGTTACTGAATACGAGTTGTTAGTCTTAACTTTTACTTTATTATGTTTTTTTTTTTTTTTTTGTAGTTTTATTTCGATATGTACGGGAAAAGAAGTCTGATGCACTAAAACAGACTAGGAAAGAGGAATCTTGCTTGGTGTAGAGAAAGCTGGGAAGGGGGAGGGGGCTGAAGAGGGTTTGCTGTTTAAACAAGCGAAGCAAGCATTTGATAAATAAATTACTCACTTTTTAAAATATTGTTTTATGTGTTTGTATCATATTCTGCCTGTTTACGAATATAGTACAGGTTAATTTAATACAAGATACCAGATAATTTATTAATAATCCAACACAAAATAATTTAATACAAGTTCCTACAACACAAGATTAATACAAGTACAATACACGATAATTTCTCGAGTGAAGCGAGACGATGCCGACAGAGCGAGCAAAGCGAGTGATGTGGCTAGTCCTAGCAATGAGCAATGAAGAATAAGGGCGCGTTTACGCATAAAGGCCTTCTCGCTCGCCGAGAGCTATTTGCTAGTCAACCGTTATTTATTTATGATTAGTTTCCCGTTGCTACTAAATGAATGCGGTAATAGATAACAAATTGTATGTATTATAAATAACAACACGGATAAAGAACAAAGTGCTACAGTAATTTTAAACATTGCTACAAGATTGTTGTCATTTCACGCTATTTCCAAATTTTGCTATTCTCCCGCAAAGTACAGCTTCTAGTAATGATCAAACGTCGGTAGAATAAATAGCTTCTCGCAGCGAGAATTCAAAATCCAACATGGCGTCCTTTTCGTAGCTATCGAATCGACGACAACCCATCGAATGCTGGCATACAAAAAACATTCCGTCTTTTATTGCAGTAAAAATTGTTTACTTGTTGTCATAAATCGATGCTCAAATGTTGCAAGCATCGTACGCCGTGTCACGAGGCACGAGGAGAAGATTTGCGTCTGCGTCGTTGCCATGGTTACTATACGCATAGACAACTCAAAAGCCGCATCCTCCGGTAAAGGCGAGAAGCATCCATCAGATTTAGTATCGATCAAGTAAAAGCTAGTGAGCGAGAAAGCTGTCGTTGCGTAAACGAGCCCTAAGGCCGGGTTTATGCAACGACTCGCCTGTGCATTCTCGCAGCTAGAATTGAATAACAATGGAAAAGTTGTCGTTGCCATGGTAACAAAGCTATCTGGATTAGCTAAATCCGACGTCGTTTGAGCAAATGATTTAAGTCTTATAATCCTTGACAATATGATAAAGAATTCCTCCTGACGAAATTTACACAGTCCCTTCGGAGCCCGCATTATTAAGTGTTTTCATTGCGAGTTGTTATAGCAAAAACCGCCGCCATGTTGGAATTTCAGATGATTTCTAGCTTCTAGCTGCGAGAAGGCAAAGGCGAGCCATTGCGTAAACGCGCCCTAAGGGCTCGTTTACGCAACGAGACCTTCTCGCTCGCCGAAAGCTATTTGCTAGGCAACCATTATTTATTTACGATTAATTTCCCGTTTCTATTAAATGAATGCGGTAATAGACAACAAATTAAATGTATTATAAATAACAACACGGACAAAGAACAAAGTGCAAGTCATTTTAAACATTGCTACAACATTGTTGTCATTTCACGCTATTTCCACAATTTGCTATTCTCGCTGAAAAAAACAGGTTCTAGCAGTGATCAAACGACGGTAGAATAAACAGCTACTCGCAGCGAGAATTCAAAATCCAACATGGCGTCCATTTCGGAGTTATCGATTTGAAGACAAACCTTCAAATACCGGCATTCAGAAATCTGTCTGTCGTCGTGTACTGCAGTAAAAATTGTTTTCGTGTTGTCATAAATCGACGCTGTCATGTTACAAGCATCATACGTCGTGTCGCGAGGCACGAGCAGAAAATTTGTGTACGCGTTGTTGCCATGGTTACTACGCATAGACAACTTGAAAGCCGTATTCTCTGACAAAGGCGAGAAGCAGCCAGCAGATTTAGTATTGACCAATTAAAAGCTAGTAAGCGAGAAAATTGTCCTTGCATGGACGCGCCCTAAGGGCGCGTTTAGGCAGCGACTCGCCTTTGCATTCTCGCAGCTAGTACTCAATCGCGATGGCAAAGGTGACATTGCCATGGTAACAACGCTAAATGCATTAGCTAAATCCGACATCGTTTGATTAAATATTTGCAGTCTTATAATCCGTGCCAATAATATAAAGAATTCCTCATGACGAAACAATTTTCCCAAACGCTTCTGAACTCACGTTATTTGTTGTTTTCGTTACGAGGCGGCAGACATAAAACCGCCGCCATGTTGGAATTTGAGGTGATTTCTAGCTTCTAGCTGCGACAATGCAAAAGCGAGTGGTTGCGTAAACCCGGCCTAAGGGCTTTATGCACCGACTCGCCTTTGCATTCTTGCAGCTAGAAGCTAGAAATCGTCTGAAATTCCAACATGGCGGCGGTTTTTGCTATAACAACTCGCAATGAAAACACTTAATAATGCGGGCTCCGAAGGGACTGTAAATTTCGTCAGGAAGAATTCTTTATCATATTGTCAAGGATTATAAGACTTAAAGCATTTACTCAAACGACGTCGGATTTAGCTAATCCAGATAGCGTTGTTACCATGGCAGCGACAACTTTGCCATTGTGATTAAATTTTCGCTGCGAGAATGCAAAAGCGAGTTGTTGCGTAAACCCGCCCTAAGGGCGCCGACCCGCCTTTGCATTCTCGCAGCTAGAATTTAATCGCGATGGCAGATGTGTCGTTGCCATGGTAACAACGCTACCTGGATTAGGTAAATCAGACTTCGTTTGAGTAAATGCTTGCAGACTTAGAATCTGTGACAATAAGATGAAGAATTCCTCCTGACGAAACGATTTTCCAGTCGCTTTTGAACTCACATACTGACTATTTACGCTGCGAGCCGGCAGAGCTAAAACCGCCGCCATGTTGGAATTTCAGATTATTTCTAGCTCCTGGCTGCAAGAAGGCAAAGACGAGTTAAGGACTCGTTTATGCAACAAGTCCTTCTCGCTCGCCGAAAGCTATTTGCTAGGCAACCGTTATTTATTTAGTATTAATTTCCCGTTTCTATTAAATGATTGCGGTAATAGACAACAAATTAAATGTATTATAAATAATAACACGGCCAACGAACAAAGTGCAATAGTCATTTTAAACATTGCTCAACATTGTTGCCATTTCACGCCATTTCCAAAATTTGCTCTCTCTCGCTGAAAAAAACAGCTTCTAGCAGTGATAACGACGGTAGAATAAATAGCTACTCGCAGCGAGAATTCAAAATCCTACATGGCGTCCATTTCGGAGTTATCTTTTCGAAGACAAACCTTCGAATGCCGTTATTCAGGAATCTGTCCGTCGTCGTGTACTGCAGTAAAATTTGTTTTCTTGTTGTCATACATCGACGCTGTCATGTTGCAAGCATCGTATCAGGGACGTAAAGGGACGTATCGGGGACCCAAACCTTTACGTCCCTGATCGTATGTCGTGTCGCAAGGCACGAGGAGGAGATTTGCGTCCGCGTTGTTGCCATGGTTACGACGTATAGACAACTTGTAAGCCGCATTCTCCGACAAAGGCGAGAAGCAGCCAGCAGATTTAGTACTGACCAAGTAAAAGCTATTTAAGGGAGAAAATTGTCCTTGCATAAATGCGCCCTAAGAGTTTATAAAGAAAAAAAAGTGTAAGGGCTCGCTTTTGCATTCTCGCAGCTAGAAGCTAGAAATCACCTCAAATTCCAACATGGCGGCGGTTTTATCTCTGCCGCCTCGCAACGAAAATAACAAATAACGTGAGTTCAGAAGCGTTTGGGAAAATTGTTTCGTCATGAGGAATTCTTTATATTATTGGCACGGATTATAAGACTGCAAGTGTTTACTCAAACGATGTCGGGTTTAGCTAATCCATTTACCGTTGTTACCATGGCAATGTCACCTTTGCCATCGCGATTGAGTTCTAGATGCGAGAATGCAAAGGCGAGTTGCTACATAAACGCGCCCTAATGGGATTCGCTTTCAAACTTTTAGTTTCTGCTTAATTCGTGTTTCTGTTCGTTTTCAATGTAACATTGTGTTGCACAAAATGAACGTAAAATTCGTTCATTTATTCGTTCGAAGCCAGTAAAGTGAACTTTTTTTTCATTCTTAATGGTGAGGTATGCATTAATTACGTGAGATTTTCTAAAATAATTAAAAAGAATGAGGAAATGAAATTGTAAATTGGTGAAATGGGCGAATTTTCAGGAATGCACGCTCTGTATTACTGTAAATGTTTGTTTGAAGCGTCGTCTGCTATTACAAAACTGCAGGCATGCAGGAGATAACCTGGTGACCGATTTGTTAACTACTATAATATACAGGTTAGAGACTGCTGACAAAATAATCAGAACATTCATAACCTAAGAACAGGCATGATTTACAATTAACAAAACGCAACTAAGAAACGGGTCGCTTTATTCTTCTCACTTTCGCTTTCATGATAGCCGAAGTGTTTGTTTTTTTTTCTTTCTGTTTTGATAAATTTCATGTGTTAGAGCGCTGTTACAAACAAATAACGGCGTTTCCAAACACGCCTTCTGCATACAACAAAAATAGACTTTACTTTTGAAAATCAGCACCATAAAGCATCGTAGATAATAATTTAAATAAAATCGTTAAATGTACGTTTAAACGTATTCAGCACGAATTCTACGAGGCTTGAAAGGATCTTTAGTTTGTCCAGCTTTGACATTCAAGATTTTGGCGGAGCTGCCAACCGTGCATTGCGTCGTAAGGATTTATGATATTTTCTGCCGACGTGCTGTGACATCATCAATGCGTCCTTGCTTTTACGACCGTTCATTTTTAAACTGCATTAACAAAATTGAGAAAAATCAGTAAATTATGAAGGTCTCACTGCCTAAATTATCGAAATTTTCAAACGTTTAATTACGAGGAAATTATTAATAAAATAAAATTTTAAACACAAGAACTACTTTTTTTGTCGGAGGCGCAGAAATCGTCCGCGTGAGCTGTTGGGCACAATTCAACATGGATGATTCATTGAGCAAACTCGTCGGGAGAACCTGTAGCGAGTGAGGGACGATTGATCAACATCATAGAACCGGTAATATATCGTTTCATTCCTTAATTTACGTAAGTGTACGTGTAAATATAGGCACGGGTTGTCGTAATGTACACTTTAATGCGTCGTTTTTGGAGAAAGATGCGACCGAACCAATGCAACGGCTTGATGCCTGATGCTGCTGATCAAAATACGAGCGAGAGAGAAATTGATGATAACACTTTCATTCTTTTCGATTTTGATCGCATTTGCAGCATCGATGAGTCTTTAATATGTTTCGTAACGATCTGGGGTTACGATAGGTCATTAAGCAGCGATCCTTATCGTGTGATGTCATATTTTACTGGCTGGGGCTTAGGTTTAAGCTTGGCTGCTCATGTCTGCTCCAGTGATGTTTTAAGCTTGGGTGTTACAATCCAAAACCTGTGTTGACCTTGCCTTGGCAGACGTCGGAGACCACAATGATTGCCAATCGGTGTCGTGTTATAGTCTGCGACTGTTTGCCGTTTGGAAAATCGTGTTGGGTATCCAATTTTGTATATTGGTCCTGTTGTGTATCCGCTCGTTGAAGATGATGTTGATACGCGAGTGATGACTGATGCGTATGATGATGTTTGCTGCTCGTGATGTTGACAAAATACTCGCGGCTCTCACTGCAAGAATTCTGCTTACTGTGATATGTAAATAGACAACTTTCTTATTAATTTACAGTTGTGTTAGTTTAGTCGTCCCATTCCCCGCAATCTGTTTGGCTTGGTTTTTTGGGGGGGCTTTTTTTCCCAAAATGACAATTATGGTATGTATTGTGAATAATGCTCATGATTTTTTGTGAAATAGTGATTTTCCGTAAAATTTATTTAGCCGCCTATGTTGGCAGTATTTGTGTGCGTAAGCTGGTTACTGGAAAGACTGGAAGAAATAAATTGGGGAAAAAAAACATACAGGAAAATTATTATTTTTCTTTTACTGGATATTACCCTGCAATCTTCACTAATGTTGCCTCAAGTGCGTCAAGATTACCTTGGGGGAAAATAATTCATTAATAACAAATTTATTGGATTAATTTTGTAGCTACCTAGCAGTTAGTGAAGAATACTGGAAAACAATGCTAAAAATAGCGTAATAGGCGTAGTATTGGAAAATGCTTGAAATAAAATAAAAAAATGTTTGAATTCGTACAAAGTAAAGGGACATCCGTAACCTTCGTTATTTCATAATTTTTGGTTTTTCTGTAACGTTTTTATTGAAAATGTTATGGGCCAACATTCGAAAATGTTGAATTAAAGAAACTCCCTCCCTGCGCCACAACAAAAATCAAGAATCATAATGTTCAAAGTGTTAAAGGTTTAACTCACTCAATTGGTTTTGCACGTCGGCGAATTTTC
>JAHWFP010095757.1:13219-34522 GCA_023313725.1 Lithobius niger | reverse complement strand
CCTGAAGAAGATCCGAGGAAAGGATTGAAAATTCGCCGACGTGCAAAACCAATTGAGTGAGTTAAACCTTTAACACTTTGAACATTATGATTACGAAACCTCAACGTAAAATGCCCATTTTCAAAAATCAAGAAGCTTGCTGCTGACCGCCTAACGACAAAATGAAAATTCCATGTACGAAAATATTGAAATAAAGGAGTTTATTCCCCTCACCTTACTCACAACATTTTCAAGACAAACAAAATGAAATTAAGTTTTCATGTTGAACTAATTCTAGCGTATCAGTAAGAATTAACACGCCATGTTCGAACATATTGACAAGGCTGGCCATGTTATGTTTGAGAGAGCGCTGATGAAAGTTAAATTTGCCCTGAGCCACAGTTAAGCAACTCTGTAATTGCCGGGGATTGCGATCGTTTGGAGAAGCTGTCAGTCATTTCATAAATCCTCATTTGGGTCAGGGCTGTGCATCGTGCACTGCCGCCACGCACAATTAAAATTGATCAATAAAGAAAAAGTGTGGATAGCACGTGCTGAGCTTAACAGCCACATCTCATCTCATTTCCATAAGAGACAAAATAAAAAACGTATCCATGTACTAGCCTAACCTGTTAGTTAACCCTGATTAGGAACATGATCTTGTAATAGTTGGCCTCTATGTGATAATGTACTAACAGGACGTCATGGTTGTATGAGAGTCAATCTAAAAATGTTTCACGTTCTTAATTTTAATTAGGTCTCAGCAGTGTTAGAAGCATTCTTTTGGCACAGATTGGTGTCGAGTCTAGTGTTGGACGGTACCAGAAATTTTTCAGCCGGTGCCGGTATCAAGCTTAGCACCCCGGTACTTGTGAATGAGGCGGTATCTGGTGTATAGTGTTGTGGTGCCAACACAGTACACACAATTTTTAAATAACAACAAATTGTATTGGAAAATGTGTTTTGTTGATATAGTTTTAATGAAAAAAATTCATTGATTCCCCTCTCCGATTTTAGCTTAATGCATATTTGATAAACGACATATTTGATAAAAAATATAAAATTTGTAGTTAACATGTTATCCAAGAACAATTGTAAATATAAACACCAGTTTTATCAAAGAAATACAAAGTTAGCTCCACTGTTGTGCATTGTTAAAATTCCAATTTTGCCTTTGTTACAAATTTAATTGATTATTGCACAGCTTTGAGCCCCACAACACAAGTACAGCCTACTGTATGAACTATTGTTACCCTTAGGCTTTCATTTTAAAAGAATTCCAGTATTTTAACAATGCACGGTATTTGGTACTGTTACATTTTTGGTGAAACCAAAACTAGTCCAGCCTTTGTCAGCAATCTTTAAATTCTGCAATTTTTGCCAATTTATTTTCATGTCATGTAACTTTTTTGTGAGGGAGTCTAGAAAATCTTGTAGAGCCGCACAAAAAAATTGTTTGGTTCATGGGTGAGGATGTAAAGTACCAGCCAGGCAACCATGCATTTTATTTTATTTTACTTTATTTTTATGCTATTTTTAGGTTCATTCTTCCATGTGGCTTTCATGTATGACTCAGCTTTGCAACATTAATTCAAACGTATGTAAATATTGCAAACACTTTTATTTTCCTGTTTTTTCCCACGTACGAGATGGTTTGCAGCATTCGCTCAAATGTATGTATTGTTGCAAAACCTATTTATGTGCAGGATGCACGAAAATAGGGAGAGGGATCGGTAACCCGTTGTCTCTTTAACAGAATATTTTGCAAATAAGTTACCATATTTATGTAAGTAGGCTAATCTATTATTTAAAAGGACATACCTTCTCACGATATTCGAGCATCCTGCACGCATGAAATAGTTTTTGCAACATTTGCATTGATTAGAGTGAATGCAGCAAAACAGTTTCGTACAAGGTAAAAAAAAATAGTAAAATTAATGCCTTTGCAACATTTACACGCCTCTAGTACTGTTTCAAAACTGAGCCGTACAGGAAAGCCAACCGGTAGGAATGTACCTTTAACGTTTTTTTTTTAGTTGTCTAAAAAGTAACATTGCAGTATGGGCAAATTTGCAATACCAGTGAAAGGCTTGGTTCGTGCTGGTAATGGTACACTGGAACGTCAATCAGTCAAAATTTGGCGAAAATATTAAATTTATTGGCTTACTAAGATTCAGATAAAATGTTTACCCGCGTTAAAAGTAAGGCACTTGCAAGCACCTGTACAAAGTTTACCTTTGCAGAGTCTAAACATAATAACTGAGCTATCGTGGGACAGAGCCAGTTGTTGCTAAATCCACTTAAGTATATTGGAAAAGTTTGTTTGACAAATAAAAGAGAACGGCAAAATGTTTATTTGTCAGCTTTCTCTCTAGCCCAAATGAGGAATTGCAAAGAAATATGGCACTTTCAGTTTTTCCCTGTAGTCCTATTGACAATGAACGGAAAGTCTAAGCAAATTAAGGAAGGCTACTTCCTTGCTTGATGTCGTCATCAAGCCACCTCCTGCATTGGGGCAATCTAAAGTTTTATTGATTTGAAATGTAAACAATCAATAAGAGGAAAACCCTTATAAAGTGCTTTTTTCAATTTTAGACAAATTTAAATTCTAGGTGTAACCTAAAAATCTAGTTTTATTTACGCTACTTTTAGATTCCTTTGACGGACTGTTTTCCATTTGACATTTTTATCTCCCCGCAACTATAAAAAAATGTTCGTTTTCATGGTTTCTATTCTTTTTCTCATTCAAGGTAACATCAATTTGTATTGATTTTGGGGCACTTACATTTTCGACCACTGTTTATTAGGCTTACATTATCACGACAGTTGGAAAACTTACCATTCCTAGGATCTTCGCTACATGTGAAAAGTGAAAAAAACTGAAAAGTGCTAAAAATGAGGAAATGTGAAGAGAAAAAAGGTGGGAGGAATTATGAAAAGAAAATTAAAAAGGAGAATGTCTAGAAATGTCCTGGAAAATAAAAATGAAATTCCAGGCTTGGAAAAGTGCTTGAAAAACGTAAAAATGTCGATAAAGTCCTGTTTAACTTGTCAGCGTGTGCAATTTACATTGAAAATGAAAACATTAAAAAATTGCGCAACATGTCGTGCGTTGAAACCAGAAAATCAATGCTGAAACCGAATTGTAGCGATTACTACACCAGTTTTTCTGTATTTCACCAGTGTCTTGTAGTGGAATAATCGTTGGAAAACACAGGTAAACAGCTACTACAGTGGCTAAATAATGACTTTCGGGTAAATCTCTCTGTCCACAGAAAAAAAAAACGATAGCCTAGCACTATTACCACCAACTAAGACTCAAGTCTCTTTAAAAATTACGAACATATCCCACCTTCAGAAAAAAAGCAAAAAAAAAGAAGAATGTGTACGAGTTACATGTTGAAATTTTTAACTGTCTCCGACTTTTGAAGACATATAATTTGTAGCCTACGCCTATTTCTCTTTTTTTTTTTTTTTACTTTAACGCTTTAAAATTCAAATAAGGAAATACTCCACTCTCACGCCGCTCGCGACCATAAAGATCGGTGGTCAGATGAGCAAAATTCAAACAGACGGAACGTTCAATCTGATGTAGGCCAAGTAAAAAATAACGATAAGTAGAGAAGGCTGACGAAGACAGACTGCATAATTCCACCCCAAATAGGAAGGAAGAGTGTCTGTCGAAAATTTCCAATAACACAAATTCGTTGGATTAACTTTTGAAGTAGTGTTTTCGGGAATTTTAACACGAATTTTGTGCTTCGAAGTAACAAACCGTACAGCATTTTTTGAATGTTCAGTTCACGTGAGAGTATGAACCCTGAAAGTGGTTTCATGGCAAATGTAAAATTTACACATTTTGCACTGCCACATTACATGGGCTGCACCACGCTGCTCTGGGCTGGCCACCAAACAATAAGCAGCTGGGCAGTCCCGGAAACAAGAGACCATGTGCACCCGGCCCGACATGAATATGGTAGTGTAAAGTGGTGAGCACAGTCAGCTACACCCCCGTCCCGAGAAGAATCCAGTAAATACCTGATAAAGGGTTTATGCAGTGCCTACAGAAATCATGAAATGGAAAGATTGGGGTTCATACGGGGCCTTGAAATCTGGAAAAGTGCACTTTGAAAAGGAAATGTTAAAATGTTGTTGGCTTGAAATTGCCTATGTTTGCTTCAGTTGCGTAAAAAAACGTATGTACATGAATTTAAAGGAAAATTGCATCCATTTTGACATGCATGTTTTACTTTTGGATCACTTAACACAAGCATTGCAATAGGAATACGTTACATACGTTCGATACAACAATTTAATTACTGCATCACCAAAACACGTAATGAGTATTGTCATTGTTTTGCGCGATAGAACCGAAATTAATGCTATCGGATGGAGCTGTTCTGTTTCGACTCAGCCGACAGATGGAGCCGCTGTTCTGTGGGAAGCCCACTGAGATAGCTGTGTTGGCCGTGAGTAGCTCAAGCGTCTGACGGCCTTAGCTGGCCACTACTGTCGTACTGTTCATTTACCAGTTAAGAAAAAACGGGAGCGGGGGTTCGAACATGGACTTATCTTCGAATCTACTTGAGTCAAATAACTTCATTTGAAAATGAAGATATTTTTTTCTAGTTTGCAAGAGGGCGTTAGATAGATTGGCTGTCCAAATTCGTGCACGTTACGGAGCTGCGTCTGGACATAAGCCGAATGCATTTGTTGCAAGGAAGCACCTGCACGAAAAAAATCTTCATTCTCAAATGAAGTTAATTGGCTCGAGTAGATTCGAAGACAACTCCATGTTCGACCCCTCCTCCGCTTTTTTTTCTTTATATAACTGGTAAGCGAACAGCACGACAGTAGTGGTCAGTTAAAGCAGTCAGACTCTTGACTACTTACAGCCAACACAGCTATCTCAGTGGGCTTCCCACAGAACAGCGGCTCCATCTTTCGGCATTAATTTCACTTGTTCCTGCATGAAACAATGGCAGTACCCATATCATTTAGGTGATGCAGTAATTAAATTGTTGTATCGGACATAGGCTACATAACGTATTCTTACCGCAATTCTTGTGTTTAGTTATTGTGTAAGTGATCCAAAAGTAAAACATGCATGTTAAAAAGGATGTAATTGGCCTTTAATGAACATACCCAGTGTGCTCTTGTCTTTGTTGTAATCTCTATGTTTGCCATTTTTGGGTTTGTTCAGTTAAAAAACAAATTCTGTTAACTCCGCGCAAATTTTAACAAAAGCATAGACAGTTAAGAAAATAGTCCAGATAAACTTTTAAAGTGTGGTGCTATTATTGGTACCTATGTGGACTTGAAAAAGCCTGGAAAAGATCTTGAAAAAGTATTGAGTCTAAAAAGTGTACAAAACCTGAAAGATAGTCAAAAAGAAAATGGGGATTATGCAAACTGAAGTTGAAAGGATTAGAGTAAGGAATAATTTGTTTGGCTGTGCCCCAGCAAAACGCTCATGTTTTTAAAGTTTTAGAGTAAATTTTTGAATAATTCGTTCTGGCTGTGTAGCCTAGGTGTTGTCAACAAATTTGTAGCCTACGTAAAACGTTAATCATGGAGGTTGGGAAAACCTGGAAAAGCCCGGGAAATTCAGAACAAAAACCATGTAGCCTATCCGATGTCACCAACACAACCTGTTGAGTCGTTCGTCCTTTCGTGCAGTTAGTTTGGGATAACGTAGAAAGTGAACTTCATAAATATGTTATTAGAATCCCCTTCCCCCGAGGACCCCCCCCCCCCCAAGTAAGCAGGCACACTAAACAGATAGTACACTAACCAAGGCATGCTTAATGCTTAGTTTAGTTTGAAAAGATTAGCCTAGTTAGAGTTCATTCACTCACTTGTGGACAAGAGCTAAGCCTATTGATTTTACTAACAAGGCTACAGGTTTCTAGCCTGTAGAGGGTACCATGTTTCTGCTTAGGCTAAATCAGAACCTTAACACGCAATGAGATGTGTACATGTTTTGTATGGTACTGAACTGACCTAGTTTCTCAGGCAGGCTATATTTATCGCACTACTTATAATGAAAATGCTTGTTGCAAAAAAATGCTGTTCCCTTTCATATTACAATGTCAACAAATACAATGCGTACTGTAATTTCATGCCTGTATTCCGTAAACACCATTTTGACAATACACACGGCCTAAAAATAGGTCTATACTGTAAACGGACGCTCGTATAACCTGCGGGTTATACATGTGAAATTACGGTAATGTCTATTGCCTTCAGTAATTTACTTTATTAGCAAAGAAATGAAGAAGTATTCCATCTGCTTATGTGCAAGTTAGTTGCCACTAGGCATCAGACGATCAACCGAAAAGTCCATGTTTCAATGCTCAAAACTGGCGAATTTTCTACTCTTTCTACTATCAGTCTTCTTCAGGTGATGGTCGGGAGAACCACTCGTACTTCCACCCCACTCCTTCCAACGAACTTTTTGTCTGCTCATGTTTACTAGCGAAAAATTTGTTGGAAGGAGAGGAGTGGAAGTTTGAGTGGTTCTCCTCACCTTCACCTGAAGAAAATTGACAGTAAAAGCAGTCAAAAATTCACCAGTTTCTTGTTTACATAAAAGTTAGGGAGTTGGATCCTTAAATTGGAATGACGCTATAAAAACTATAATCTCGAGCCTCAGAGACGCTATAAAAAAAGCGTAGCCAGGCCTTGCAATGGAAGAAAACGTTGCTAAAAATGATCAGTAGGCTACTGGAAGAAGATTTTTTTGTTAACTGCCCTTTGGTACTATAAGAAATAGACAACATTAAAACGTCTTTTTTTTAGTTTGCTGAAAGCTCCGAGTCAAATCACCATTGCTGCCATCCGATCCCCGAGCAATTGTACGCAATTATTTTAAACTGCGAATTGTGAATACTGATTGATATAATAAGCCACAAGCAAGCCCAAAATTGAGCTGAAATTGGCTGGACGTCTAGTAAACAATTGACCGTCATAGAACGTGGTAACTGCCATTTGTTTCTGTAGCCGGACTTATTTTTGGCTACCTGAAAAATTTGTTGAATTCTACCTTTAACTTTCTATGCCATTGAGAATTGGTAAAAATATAGCTTCGGGGACTAGATACAGTTCAACCTCAATTAACCAAAGTAATTGGAATGGAGGAGTTGTTGGAATAATTGAGTAACCTAGTTTAGGTACAAGATTCCAATTGACGTCCAAAACAAAAGAAGAGACTTATTACTTGGCTCAGTTCTCTGGTATGAAATTTGCTTGACTGTACAAGACTAGCCTACGAAAAGAAAAATTGTAATGAAACGATTCCGGAAGTATAGGAATAATGCAAGTTCAATTCTTATTCCTTTTCGGAAAAAAAAATAGCAATTCTTAATAGGATAGGGCCATTTTCAAGAACAGGAGTTTGGGCAGTCAGGGTCATACTTGCTGAATCCACCATAAGCGTCTGGCATCCATAATGTAAAGTATTGTCTGATGAAAAATGTGTTTTCAAGTGTAAGTGTACTAAAAATTACATTATTTGTCAGATTTTGTTGGATGATGGCATTTTGTCTGGTACTGTATCTTGTATACCTGTGTTTGTATGGCTCAGACTCAGGGTGTCGAATACTCAGGGTTAAAAAGCTAATCTAATTGAAAAAAAAATTTGCTTTCTATATGCCGTTCAAAAAATATCAATTACTTGTGAATTTTAGCATTCCTTTCCATGGATGCTTTATTTCCCTAGAGAAGTTCAGATGTCTGGCGCCGGCGCCGGCCTGCTGCATAATTCTCCACTGTGCACGTGCGTGTGCAGTTCCTCCATTTAGGCACCATACACTTGTATTTGCCATCCATTTTCGTCTAGCATGCGCTGTATGCGCTATGCTTTTGCTTCTTTCCCTACTTCATCGCTCTGCTTCGACATTCAGCCTTCGCACCTTGTACCGGTTTGGCTTGACGACACGTTCCCGCCTGAATTCAAATCACGTAAAGATTGCCTGATACTCCGAAGGTTTCATTTCTTCCCTCTTCGTGTCTGCCGCCTTCGGTCATGATCCCGCTTTCAGTTATGTCATCATGTTTCATAGCAAGATCCTTGGCATCCCATTGGAGCCTCCGCCCAAGACGGCTGCCTGATGAAACTTTTGCCCAAGATGCACATTCCCGAAGGCTACTCCTCTCCTCCTCCACTTTCTGAATGTGGTGTCAGTGTTCAGTCACCTCACTGTTTCGTGCGATAGATGGAACCGATCATCGCTTTTGGTCAAGTGCGTGCATCTTCGGTCAAGTGTTGTCGCCTACATGCAAGCTCTACATCTTCCTTGTGGTCTGTTTTCAGCCAGTCACTTATGCAGAAGCTCATGCAAGCCATGCATTTGACCATGCATTCGCCTTCTTCGAAGGCACAATTCTCCCTTTCATCACGACCACTCGACTTTTTGCTCGTTCATCTCATCATTTCACCGACCTCCATCTTCAGCACCAAATCCAATTCTGGCTTTGACGGATCATGCGATTCGTAATTATCGTTTCAAAGAAAGCAACCTTCGTGCATGATGCATTTTTCTTCGGCTTCACCTTCGGTAAAGACCATTATGCCTTCGGTCAAAATACCTCGCCCAATGTACATTTCTTGGGAATCCTGAACGCAATCCTTTTCCCTCAACAGCCTTATCTTTAATTCAAGTTTTCAACTTTCTTCTTTCATCTTCCGTTTTGGTGACATTGCATCTTCTCTTGATCTCTCGACTTACCTGCTTCTACACTCCTTCAATCAAGTCTCTTTTCATCTTCAGTCAAGTTCGCTTCGGCCAAGCTCTCCTTCTCACTAACGTTCTGCCCTTCCTTCCCATCATGCACCAATCCTTCGTGTGGGAAACCTTTCTCTCTCCTGGAAGCGTTCCAGCTCTGTTCATCACTATGATCTCTCTGCACTGCCATCATGGGTCCTCATCTGGTTCTTTCAAACCTTCAGGAAGCTCATCAAAATCGTCGAACTCGTCATGTTCTTCATCCACGAACAATTCGCCCTCCTCTTTTTGTGCACCACCTTCGGTCAAGCGTCCTTCGGTTCCCTCGAACTAGGGAAACGCCACACATCCTCACAAGCCCACTTCATCTGATTCAAGCGAAGTTACCCTTTCTTTTCCAGTGGCTCCCAAATCACCCTGCATCACTGAACCCAATCAACCGCCAACTCCGACCCTCCAATCCAACCACCTTACCTTCGATTTCTTCTGTGACAACCATTTCGTCCCGTGCTCCCATCACCTCCTTCAGTTTGGTCAATCGTAACGACTCCACAGCCTTTGACAGTGAACTTCACGATTTTAATGACCCTGACATGCTCCATTCCCAAATTCATTAAGCTTCACCTCTCCACCGCTTGCGCTCACAACTGAATTTTAACCTGAAACCTGTGAATTCAGAGACTTGCCGGCAACTTTCCCGAAATGACTGACTCCGAAAAGAAAACAGCAGCTGAAAACCAGAAAATCCGTCAAAAACACACCAAACTTCGGCAGTTATTGGATTTGTTTCAGTCTTACCTAAAGACAATCACCCTTATGCCGAGCAGCGCCTGCTTCCAGTGGAGGCTGAGTCAATGCCTGTTTTCAGCCTCCCGCAAGCCACAATACACTTTTCGCCCAAGCTTCCATAAGAACAAACAAGACCCCAAAGTAATTCCAAGAGGCCCTAGATGCTTTAAGTCCAGTCGCCACCCTGTGACACAAGAAACCACCACATTGGCTTGACATCCAGTCAATCGTCTGGTCCTTCTCAACACGAAACTTAAATCCCACTCTAATCCTGCCTTCCACGTCATCGTCAAACGATCCTAGCAAGCTTACCTCTAAAACTTCGTCTCAACCACGCACCGTGCCAATCTTGAACTTGGACATTCCGCCACCCGTGCCATCTTTCCATGACAAAGTAACCCAAATTTGGATCAAAGGAAACTCGGCACTTCCAACTGACTCTGACTCCTTCATCACAAAACAAGTCTAGCAGTTTGACAACGCAGATACGTTCTGCCGTGCCGTCCCAGACGTGCAAGTTTTCCGAAAATAAGTCAGGACGTCTCCCTTGCACTGACTGCCGATCACGAACGAAAGGTTATTCCTTCACATTTCTACCACGTCCCTCATTTAACCTCTCCCATCACTGATGCATAACACTATGACGGGACAGAACAGCGACTCTTCAGGACAGAACTTGCACCAACCCCACCACCATCCCCCTCCCCCTACTGTGCTGAAGATGCCTTGTTCCTGAAAATCTTGCATTCATCTAAATATTAATGCAACAAGACTCTCATCTCTACTTCACAAATTTTGATCCTCATTTCGCTCTGCCTGGCTCATCCTGTTTCGAACTCCAATTTTCTTGTGACAATTTGACCCTCATGATGCCTTCTTCACTATCGGAGCCCTTTCATGCTGACAATGTGAACTGGGGCATCCGATCGCCACCATGGACAGCTCAGGTTACCACGACAACCTTCCACAGCCTCTAACGTTGTGGTCACATCCCCAACAGAATTTTTTGACCATCAGTCTGGACCATCCACCATCCACCCTTTCCCTCTTTTCGAATTTACTCTTCACTTCAAATTGCCCGCTCCCCTCAATTCTACAGAGTGAACACTTAAGGGGAAGTCAGCTCGTAACCCTAGGGCATCGCCGTCTCACAGGCGGTGCCCACGCCACCTGCTTTGATGAGATCTTGGATGAATGCTAAAATTCAAAGATAATAAATATTTTCGAACGGTATATAGAAACATTTTGCCGCCCCCAGGAAGGCTGGATGAAAATTGTTTCTATTGCCTAAACGAAAATATACATTACTTGTACCCGCCCTACCTCCCCTCTTAAGTCACCACCTGACAGATCGAGAGGAAATTGGATGACAAATACAAGTGTTTGTCGCCCTGAATTGGAGGAATTGCTTACACGCGTGTGCAGTGGGGTTACGCAGCTGGCCGGCTCAAGATATCTGAAATCCTCTAGGGAAAGAAAGCATCCTTGGAAAGGAATGCTAAAATTCACAGATAATGTGTAGTTTTGTTTAAGCAATTGAAACAATTTTCAGCCGACCTCCTGGGCGCCAGCAAAATACTGTTTTCCTCCTGGGCCAAAGTTTGATGTTAGCTTGAATGAGTCATTGCGAATTGCGCTTTCAACGTTTACTACTTTACTCGCTTAGCTGCTGCTCTACACCATCTGTTCCAAGGTTGGGTTTTTGATAGCAAAAGAAGTTTTTTATGACATAACCTGTGAAAGTTATTAAGTGAAACCATCAAATAGCGTTGCATTAGGTCACGATGTAATCTTATGTTGTAAGAGAATTAATTGTGTTGCCTAATGGACAAGAAATTAAATACCTTTATAGACCTTTTTAAAATTCTGCCCTTGATTTCGCACAGGCAGTTTACCCAATTACATAGTGGTCTCTACAGATCATTGTATAAAAAATAGAAGATGTTGTTGATAAAACCAGACACAAACATTCAGCTCCAACACTGGGCCATCTCCAGTAAAACAAATAAATATTAGAGTGTATAACTACGGGATATTATTTATTGAGGAATCTCTGGCTGATTTTTTCATTAGTGGTGTCTCTGCAGGAGGTGACATGCAGTGCAGGGGAAGACATGCAGCAATTTGCAGCATAAGTGATTTTAGTACCTATATTTGCTTCACTGTCAGTTAATCTTGCATTAGAAAAGAAAAATGAACTCGTTTGATGCTTAAGGTAAAGTTTAACTAAGCCGAAGTCAAAACAGGAGAGGAACACAAATAAACTTTCCTGTAAAGTTTAAGATACAGCAGTGTCGATGTAGTGTTTAGTCCACATGAAACCGTACTGCTGTATCTAACCATTACACACGTAAATACAATTGATGCCAGAGCCCACATTTCAAAACTTTTCTTGTCCAACAAAGGAAGAGTAATGTAAGGCTATACACTTGACTACTTTCTTGGCAAATTTTTTAGTGTTCTCCAGTCATGTTATCTACTTTCCGTTTAGCACCCTAGTGGCCGTTCAAGTATTACGTCATCAAGAAATTGGCCATTTTTAACCCCCTCCCCCCTTCTCGTAATCGAACATCATCAATTGCTCAACCCTCCTCCAGTATTACGTTATTTCTTACTTGATCCCCGTAAAAGGGCTGTTTTCCTTGTATTTCCCTATGTTTTTGAGGACTTTTTTTTTGTTTTTCCTCCTTTTACTGGGATAATGGTGATTACATCACCAACTGTCCATCCCCCCTCTTCCCCCATTCCTGATGACATAATACTTGAACGTCCCCCTATTGATGATACAAAAGATAATTTTTCAAGATTTTCAAGCACTTTTCCAAGCATGGAGTTTCATTATTACTTTCCAGGACATTTCCAGGTTTTCAAGGGCTTGCATAAACCCTGAATTACCAGCAGAGCTGTGCTAAGCACACTAAGATGAATAGTTAAAACATTTTCCAGCAATGTCGTTTAGCCAAGTAGAATATGCACCAATCATTTGCTGATCTATTGTGTGCAAAAGTAAAAATGGTAAAACCATTTGACTACAGTAGTAAGGTTTCACGTGAACTAAACAGCTCAGCAACCAGTGGCGTAACATGCGGGGTGCGAAGGGTGCAGCTGCAGGAGGCCCACGCTGAAGGACAGTAGAGGGGGGGCCCACACACAAATTTGAAAAAAAAGCAAAATAAAGCAAAAACGAGAGAGAGAGAGGGGAGATAAACATAATCGAGATAAATAATATAGAAACACCCGTCGTAGATCCAGGGACTAAAGTAGACACAAAAGTAAATGAAGATAAAGTGAACTGCAGCTTCCTTTTATCACGATATTGTTTATCAGCTCTTGCCGTCAAAACGTTTCTATAAAGTGCGGCCCTGCACACCGACCGCGTCCACACTTGAAACTCACGGGGCTGCGCTCTGAAGTCCCGCTTTTGACCAGGACATGAAGGTCCAGGTCGGTCCCAGTGTGGACAAATCGGGCTCAGGGTCGGTCTTTTGTTTTTTTCTAAGTGTGGACGGGGCTTAATTTACAAAGCAGCATAACACAAGACAGGTTAACAGGTCTTTGTCATACTGTCGATAGAAAATAGTCGTGCAAGGAAATTTTACTTCAATTTTACATTAAGGAGATGGAGGGGAGGGGGGGGATGGGGACTAGACATTAAGGAGACGGGCTAAGGTGGAAGTCACAGGGCAGGGGACTTGATACCATTTACGAAGCATATGTCGTCCTTAGACATATGGGGTGGTGCGGGGAAGGAGGAAGGGCCCCGCTCCAATTTCTTGCACCAGGGCCCATGCCGACTAAGTTACGCTACTGACAGCAACACTGCAGTAACTGAAACCATACAGGAAAGTTTATTTATGTTCCTTTGCTGTTTGACTTCGGATCAGTTTCAAACAAGTTTGTTTTTGTTTTCTAATTCGTGCTACGTTGGTTTTAATGTTTTATCAATTTCTTGCATATCAATTCCTTGCAGCTGGCGTTTGCTGATTGGCATTGTTGCATAATGGGCTAACATTTAAAACAATGTAAATATAATCAATTTGGTGGTTAGGAGCTCAATAACTCCTGAACCACTTGACCAATTAGAAAAAAGGCCTTTGTTGGACAAATAGTTTGGTTTGTAGAGAGCGTAGTAGTAACATGTCATGTCAAAACTAATTTCATGGTTTCAGCTCAGTTCCAGCATTTGCTTCCGCAGATTTTAATAAATTTTGGTATGCTTGTTTTAATAAATTTTGGTATACTTGTTGACCAAGTCCAACAAAGCTTACATACCAAATTTAATCGAAAAATATTCACAGGCGGAGATCAAGTGCCAAAATTGTGGCTTTACCATGGGAGGCTGTACGTTGTCATTTTAGAATACCTAGTCGCACTTTCGTTGTAAAAGATACCTTGTTGCATTTTCAGTACATAGCCAGTCTGTTGCCGTTCGGTTATTTTATTTTGTGTGTTGCTTGTACATAGTTATTATTATCATCCTCCCTTTTACTGATTGTGCTTTTGTATTCAGTTAATTGTATCCTGGCAACAGACACTAAGTTATGCAGCAGACTTCACTAATTGTCTGCTGCACATTCAATTATTTTATCACGTGTGCTGCACATTCAGTTATTGTCCAAATTGCCCAAATTTCTGCCGTTTTGTCTATTTTTGACCGATTGTGACATTCCAATACACCATTTTAATCGTCTCGATTGGTGGAATAGCCAGATCAATAAGATAAAGCCCTGAAAAGTTATTCCATAAAGACCAATAAACATGTTAGTAACCATATGATAAAAACAGATTAGCTGCGGACTAATTTTTTCCGACAGTTGGTGTGACAGACAGTTTCAGAAAGGTCTGCCTCTGGGCTGCTCGCACATTCAGTTATTGTAGCCTGTCTCCTGTACATTCAATTATAGTAGCTTCTCCTAGCGCATTCAGTTATTGTATGCTGTCGCCTGTGCAATTAGTTATTGTAGCCTGTTTGTTGCTCATTCAGTTATTGTAGCGTGTCTGCTGTGCATTAGGTTATTGTAGCCTGTGTACTGCATGTTCAGTTATTGTAGCCTCTCTACTGCACATTCTGTGTGATAAAAATTAAATAGCAGAAACGTGATACAAAACACATTGTGTACGTAGCAATCGTGAATAAATGAATTAACAATTTTTTTTAACAAGTAATTTACTAAGTAAAATAAATTTTTTTAAAGTTTTTAGATTTTTTTGCTGTATTTTTTCTAATTCCAACCAAACCATGAGTCAACAATCCTGTAAATAAGATTGCCGCACCATATTCAACTGACACGCCAACAGTTATTTTGTTACGCTTTCTGTTGGCTATGACCATGCGTCTGAAGACTTCGATAAATGTAAGGCTATTTTTGCACTTGCGTCTGAAACGAAAAGGCCAACTTTAATATGGTGATACGATGGCTCGATTCCCGTGTGAGAACGTGCTGCGACGTACGTCGAAGAAAATTCCGAGCGGTTCGCAGAAAATAATCGCTGTCAATTTTTTTTGTACCGTAAGCCGCACTTTTTTTTTTATATATGCGGAAACAACGATAATTTCGCTAAATATTGACCGATTTGACGTTCAAATACACCATTTTAATCCTTTTTTCGCCAGCTTTTCAATGGTGCAAACCACAAGTCACTAGCTCCTCCCATTCTGAAGTTATTTATACAAAAAAAAACATTTAACTTACATTTTTAAACAAACGTGCCTAAGGGAAAACTGCAGCTCACTGGTAATTTCGGACTAATATCATGGAGGAAGGGATTAGGTAGGAGGCGACACAACCCGTTTTTCGCGATGACTGGGCATGGAGGGGAAGGGGGGATCTGATGGTACTTTGAAAGTTTGGGCTGAGCACGCCTGATAGGTGAGTTTTTGTAAAGATGAGTGGCCCTCCTGCAGGATACAGGATTACAAGGAAATTAAAAAAATCAGTTTTAGTTGCCATTTTCGGTGCTTATTTTTACAAGCATTTAAAAAAATATTACTGTGGATAAAGTAATGTGGGGGGGGGGGAGTTATAGAAAGGTTTTTTAATGAATTTAGTGCTTTGCCATGCTTAAAAAAATTAAAAATCGTCGCTTCAAAGGGCTTGTTTCCTTGAAAAATCCCAACACCTGAAAAATTAACCCTGCAGAAAAATGTTTAGGTTACAAAATTGCGTTGCAGAAAGCTGTGGGAAATTATAACACTGGGGGCTCGATTCAGACAGCCACATTGTTGAACTGTGACACTAATTTAATTTTACTTAGCTTAAGAATAAACTTGTGGCGCAACTTGTGATGCGATACTGCTCATTTGATACCTGCTTATTGTCGCCTGTCTGCTGAACATTCAGTTATTGTGATCTGTCTGTTGCGCTTCAGCTATTGTTGCGTGACTGCCACACATTTTGCTGTTGTATCCTGTCTGTCAGCTATAACCTATCCAGTAGTCTGTCAACTGCACATTCACTGTAGCCTGTCTGCAGCATAAGGTTCTTACAGCCTGCTTGCTTCACGTTTAGTTATTGTTGCCAAAGTTTTTTCTAGGTTTCCAGTTATTGTAGTCTGCGTTACTGTCAGTTAGGTTTCTGTATTGTACCTTGTACGTTGGGCAGTCCTGGGTAATTCTAGACTGTCATATAATTCTAGTTTACAGTATGTACTGCACATTGTCACCTATCTACTGATATTCATAAAATGTATCTTATCCTAAGCAGCCTGCTGGATAGATCTATTTTTACTTTTAGCCTGTCTGCTTCTATTTAGCTATTCTGGCTTGTCTGCTGTAACTGTAACTCCTTTGCAGAGCTTGGTTAGTGCATTGTCCTTATTATCAAATGCCAACGTTCCATCTTTTGTGCACCTTGTTGATTTTAAATGCAAACTTCTTTTTAATTTTGTTTTCTAGAGATGGCAGCTAAAAGAAATACCATGGCAGTAACTAGGACAACAATGTGTGCATTAAGGCGTTAGCGCCGGCCATCAAGGTAAGACAAACATTTTGCTGTCTGCCACATTTCCTCAAAAGAACTCTGAATCTCATTGAAGTGCCAGCATTAAAGCTCAGATGTAAATTAATAGTGCCATGCACTGAATAAGAGCCTTAGCACTGTTTACAAACTCGTGTTCTTGTATCCTCAAACATTCCATGTACCCAGTGTTACTACGGTTTGTTGCAACTTTCAACAAACCATGCAACAACCCGCAGGTAGGTAATGTTACTGCTGATGCTTATAGGTAGCCTGTAAACACTATGTATTCATAGTGTTTATTCTTATAAGGGTAAAATCAGAGGACATCACAAGAAAAATAACACACCACCACAAATTTGAAACACTGTTCCTTGAATTTTCGATGGAAAATTGATTGTGGAAGAAAAACGATGTTATAATCTCTCCTACAAACTTCGTCCACCTTCTTCAGAAGGTAAATGCAAAAGCGTAGAGATTGCATAAAGTTAGTCAGAATTCGAAACCGCCGCTCTAAATTCTGACTGACTAAATTTATGTAATCTATAGCCTACATTTTTTTTTTTTTTTTTTGCATTTACCTTCTGAAGATGGTGGCCGAAGTTTCTAGAAGAGTTTGTAACATCTTTTTTCTTCCACAATCAATTTTCCACCGAAAATTCAAGGAACAGTGTTTCAAATTTGTGGTGTTGTGTTATTTTTTCTTGTGATGTCGTCTGCTAACCACAGTAGCCACCGCCTGCCGGTGTTTTCATATATGTAAAATCAGAGGGCCTTTATCTCATACTTAGTAAACTCTTAACTGTACTAAGTACACAAATTTTTTTCTAATAGTACCAGTACAAAATTCAAACTTGAACCGGGCAGCCAGCCATTTAAAAAAAAAATGTATACATTGTAGGTTGAACAAAAATAAATTTGATTTTTTTTCTTGTTTTATGCCCTAAGCTAAGCATCTTTAAATTCTTAATTAACTAAGGACCCCTAAGATAACTTATTCACTTTCCTGGCTTGGGCTAGCCTGTATGAAAGTTAAGAATTTCAAAATGAGTCCTTTACTAAAAACTAATTTTAGAAGGATTGTTGAAAATATGGTAACGATTATTACTCTGAAAGTTCATTTTAAATTTTGAAAGTTCTTGGAAACTATTACGCACAATTTCAGAACACAAATAGCGTACTATACCAGTATTCTGCAAATTTTCATCAGGTACTATGATTGCTAAAACTTTTTTCTACGACATCAGAATCACTTTTTGAACTTAGCCACGAGCGTGAACGCTAAGTTCAAAAAGTGATTCTGATGTCGTAGAAAAAAGTTTTAGCAATCATAGTACCTGATGAAGCCAGACGTGTGGCCAGTCTGTCGACAATTTGCAGAATACTGGTATAGTATTTGTGTTCTGAAATTGTGTGCAATAGTTTCCTAGAACTTTCAAAATTTAGAAGGATTGTTTCATATTTAACTCTTAATTTTTCCATTAAGCAGTCAGATTCCCCAATTGTTAAATTTTATTGGAAATGTCCGCTTTAGGCTATGGGCTCCATTTTGCCGAATTCCTACTTCGTCCATTGGGCTTTTTTTCTAATACTTCTCGATCAACTCTTCCATTGTTTACAATTGTTGCTTCTCTTGAAGAAGAAAAATTAGGGCAAAAGAGTTGAAGTTGCCCAGTAGGTAATAGTAGTCGTCATCGTGGCGTGCTCCTGATGAGGAAGGCTCGCAACTGGAAGAGACGTAACAAGTTACCACCTGCAGCTACCAAGCATCACATGGCGATGAGTAGTAGGCATGTGAAAAAGCTGGCCGCCACTGCGTTTGGTGCAAGACTGGCAAGCAGCCAGCAGTGCCATTAAACATGCCGTGAATCCTGCTGAAAATATCTCTGTGACTGTGAAGAGAGGTTCTTCCTTCTATCAATGACCTTGACTAAACATACAGCACTGATTGCTTCCTATGTTGCACATCCCACTGAGTTTGTATGTGTAATAAAATTTTTTGCTGTATTTTGGGATTGGTTGAAAAGGAAACTGGTTGCTGATATCTTTTGTTTGCTTGTGACTCACCATTGGGGTCAGTGATCATGATTATCAATTGTTCACGCTCGTCCTATTGTGCTGCTGACATAAAACTTTAATTCTTTTGTAAACTGGCAGCAGGGTTGTGCAAGCAGTTGATAAAATATTTTTTAAATAAAAGAAACTGTAAAGATTGCAAATGTGCATTCATTTGTGGGGATGGCGGCGTTCTAGGGTGTGATGCGGTTGAAAATCGTAAGTTCTAGGTAATGCTTCAGGCTAATAAAAATTAGTTTTACTTGGGATGAATCGTCCACATGTAGTTGGAAAATGCACACCAGTGTCATGAAAAGCAAAACGGCTCAGTTAGTGGAAGCAAATACAAGTACTTCATTTACAAATGCAGAAGCAACCCTATTTCTTTTGCTTTCTGGACTTAAATGCTGCCTGTGTGGGAATTGAACTCTCGATCTTGAAACCAAAGGCCGAAGCTCTACTGCGGAGCCATACTGACGAAATGGCTCAGCATGGCTCATCTGTAAAGTTTTGGCCTTTGGTTTCAATTGTCGAGGGTTCAATTCAAACTCAGTCTGACATATATGCCCAAAAGGCAACAGAAGTAGGTTTGGCTCAATATTTATTTGCAACTACAGCATGGTAGTATTAGTTTTCTGGTTTTAAACCATTGAAGAATTATATAATTTTGGTTTCATTTTATATCAGCACTCCACATGGGTTGGGAACTCTTACCAGTATCACATGACTTCCTACCAGATATAGGGGAAACTTGGCATCGGCCACTAGCCAGCCAGTCAAATGCGTTCAGTTGGCGAATAAAATTTTAGCGCCAGTCGCCACTTTGGCCACTAAAAACTTGTCATAAGCATGCATGGATCAATACGAGATTCCCACGTTTGATAGTACCAAAACAAAACAGTGCTACAATTTCGTAGCACAGTAAGAGGAAAGGAAAACTTTTGTTTCTGCCAATTTTCCATAAATACAAAGTAATATACAATTACAGAGTGGCTTGTCGTCTTCAGGCAAATTTCGGTGGGACGGTCGTTCTTGACATTTGGTTGCTTTGACACTGATGATGTCAAAGGAGAAATGGCTAGGTTTTTAACATTTATACATTTTTCCTAATGTTGCATGAATCGTAGCCTATGTTGATGGCAGAACTACCTATGTCATTAACCAAGCCTAAAACTTTGCTTGCAGAACAATGATTCTATCTTTCCATCAGCATGCATAATAAATACTAGCTGAAATGCTGATCGTCCTACCAAGCTATTTTCAATCTTAAACTCCAGAACTCTAACGTAAATAAACAAGACAGACGAATGAACAAAAAAATTATTCTACTTTAATGCTCTGATTGTAGCTTTGATATGTTTCTCAAGGTCTAATTTTGCCAGAGGGAAGAAAGGAGGCATGGAATTTTCCCGTTTGGTTTCACTTTCAGCTTAGTCTTTTTTCGCTCCATTTCCTACGGTCAAAAATTGCACATCTTGCGCTGGAGAACTCTAAACTTGTGTAAAAGGCGGCTTATTTTTTGCTGTTGTTATTGCCTAGGTAATACAGTACAAAAGTTCTGTGAGCACTGATTGTTGAAACAATCCTGACTGTAATGACTTTTCACAAAACATTTGGGCCTTACTTTTTTCTAAACATAACTCTTCCTTGTTGGTGAAACATAAGTAAGGCCGCTAAAAATTAATCAAGTGGTTCTCAGGAGTACATGCATGGGTTTTTCCTTAGTGCATGAAACTTTTTTTGACATTGTCTAAAAAATAAATCCGATAACGAATTAGCACTTTCACCAAACATTTCCTGGATCCGATGACCACATCAACTCTCTAATCCATTCACATCATCGCCTCGAAACGACTTTCAGAGGCATATGTCACGAATAAAAACTATCGATCTAAAGAATGGCTTTTATCAAATATATGCAACTATTGCACGCTGATCTTGGCATAAAAATATAAATATTGTGCTCCACAAGAAAATATAAGCTACTGATTTTGTTATGTTTGGTAAATAAAAAAAAGCCATCCCGTATCTGAAAAATCATGAATAAAACTAAAAAACCACCGCCCGCTTGAGTCAATTTTTTTTCCTCACCTCTCGAAAACCGTTGAAATTAATTTTTAGCTGCCAAACTTGCTGTGTTATTAAGAGTCATTAATTTCTGATCTACAGGCCAGTCTAACTTCTTACCTCAGACTAAATAAAAGTCTGCCACACTCATTTGCATTTTAATATCGTGAGCGAGTGAGGACTATCATCATCATCAGTGACAGCAATGTCGCCTCAGAAATAGCTCACAAGCCGCGTATTCTGCAATCTAGTAATAGAAACCACCCACCAGGTACATGCTGATAGGTTAGACTGGTTACCAACTAGTAAGGCTGTACCGAACAGATTTAGCCGAACAGATTTTGGCAGATTTTGTGCTGATCGGGAAAAATCGGTACGGCGAACAAAAACCTACAGATTTTCGATTTTTGCCAGGCCCTTCACAATAAATAAATTCTGTTTCGCCACATGTTTGTTACCTTTTGATTTAATTTAGGCTACGCCTACATGTTTTACATTGTGTAGGCTAAGGTTAACCCTTTCACTGCTGAATTAATTTTCTATCTCCACAAAAGTAGGGGTAACCTGGACGGGACTTGAAGCAGCTCTTTAACTTCAGGCACACGCCTCTACCAACTCGGCCACGTACGTCTCTAGAGTCGGCTTGTTAAGGGAACCTAGTATTGTTGTCGTTTCTCCATTGTTGGCCATCTCGTGCATACTTTGGACTCTGTTTTTGGGACTCAAAGCTG
>JAHWFP010095757.1:0-13209 GCA_023313725.1 Lithobius niger | reverse complement strand
GGCCATCTCGTGCATACTTTGGACTCTGTTTTTGGGACTCAAAGCTGTGCTTGTGTTTTTGGCAAGTATACTCGTCGCCAGCACTTTAAGGATTAATAACGGACAAATTTTTACTTTTATTTTATGTTTTCATTTGCCTGCAAATTTGTTAGCCTACAAGTTTGTGTGTGCCAGAAAAAATATTGTTAAAAATCTGTAGCGATCGGTTCGGTTAAATGGGATCGGTACACCAATCAATTTGTGACTGATCGGATCGGAATCTGTTCGACAGAAAAAATGCTGATCGGTACAGCCTTACCAACTGTAGTTGTGCCTAACAACCATACAACCCAATCCACTACCTAAAACAGTTCTAAACAATTTTAAAAGACAGCATTACAATTTATGCAAGACTACTTTCTTTGAAGATGCATTGGCATGGTATTGTTTTTATTGGTATAACCAATGGTTTCATACCATATGGAATCTAGCATAAAGGTTGATTTCCCACCAAAGCCAGAACGAAAAAGGAAATCGGAAAATGAACAGAATGTACCACCATCTAAAGACTTGAACAATCAGCCAATGAGCTCTCGCTGCCCGCTCCTCTTTCCCCATCTCCCTGCCGCCCTGTTTGCATAAGCCCCTTCTATTCCCATGATTCCAGCTACTAAATGGCTAAGCTTTGTAAACAAACGTAAACAGGAGGAAAGCTAAAAGCATTTGTGCTTGCTTTCTCGACTTGGCCTATGTGAAATAAAAATGGAGGTCACATAAGACCACTCTTCCTTCATATTATGATTTTGTTCTTAGGCCTTGTGTCTGATGCAGGATAAAGGCCACACGCGTCCCCCCCCTCCCCATGCACCCAGTGCGCATTGCACTTCGTATAGTAGCCTAGGACGGCTTGGGGCCGAAAATCAATAGAATCGTTCACTTTCTGTGAAAAGCATGAACTTTGTTATGGATACACGTGAAGTGTACGGTAACTGGCAAAAAAATAGCTGTCTTCATAGGAGCTGGGTGATTTCCCTCATCGAAAACTGTTTTGGTTGTAACTCCGTAACCATCAATAAATCAAATGCACACTGAAGCAAAAACGTTCAGCACACAATTCTGGACTGGAAAGGTAATATAAATCTTTTGCGTAGGCTATAAGCAACCCTTGAACCCCAAAATCGTATTTAAAGTATTCACCCTTAAATTTGCGGAAACACATTTTTCAATTGGTATTTACAGAGATTTTTGTGTTCAAAGTGTTCTTGCGAGTACTCTAATAGCCTAAAATGGACACGCTTTGATTTTCCAAAAGGTGGGAATCTATTCTTTCAGTCAACCATAACCAAAATTGTTTAACTTAGATAGTGGTCTTTACACGTCCATTTCAAGGTGGCTAAAAGCTGTGTGGAATTTAATACTTTAAAATATCAGAGCTGGAATCCCTGCGGCACGAACGTAAACAAGTGACCCCCATGAATTTACAAGGCCCTTTGAGTCCAAATGTCTCGTTCCTAGTAGGGAAACATCTTGAAAATAAACTAGACACCAAGTGGAAATTCCGGAGCAATGATAGGCCTCAACAATGGCGTGGGCTGAATGAAGTGAAACGGCCTTACTAAAACCGGAGGCTACGCACGGCTGCATTTGCGCTAAGAAATTCGAATGGCAAACCAGCAGACTGCGGAGTGAGATGTAAACAGAAGAAAAACAACCCTCAAACTTGTGCTTGACGAGGATTGCTGTAAGCAGTCAAAAATTTGCGAGGTAATGAACAATCTACTATGTGAAAGTGGGCGTATGCAGCTCGGAAATTGGTCCGGTAAATTTGACTCCACTAATCTTTAAGCAAACTGGAGAACTCTTCTCTCAAGAGAAAATGAATTCCAGAATTTGAGGGGCCTTGGGTGTTCATTAAAGTAGCATTACACCTCAAATGCTGCCGAATGGCAAGTGATAATCGAGGCTTCTTAGATGATGATCGAATGCCCCATGGCAGAATCAGCACTACGTACGTCGCAGACAGTTGAAGGCCGCTTCAGACAAATTTTGGCCAAATTTCTGCCGTTTTGTCAATTTTTGACCGATTTTGACATTCCAATACACCAATCGATCACAAACGTAACGCTCAAATTCAAAAACAAAAATACTCTCAGTACGGTATTTCGCGAATTTTCGATAGGCGTAATAGTCAGTGGTGTTAATTTCGTTCTCTCCTATTTCCTTTCTTGTACTTCTGTTTTACATTGCCACGAATGCTAGTGTTTTTGAAAATGTGTGGAAACCGTTGCCCACTGTACTTCTCGCGTGTCGTCTGCTCAACGCTCGCACGTTCCCATTTGCGCGAGAGGTGTGCCCCCAACTCTTTACTAATCAGGAGCTTGATGTTAGGGTTGACGGCCCTTGTAGATTCATGAGAGGTTGTCCGCTCGCCATACAGTGTTGAATCGCCAGCGATTCAAGTCCTCTTAGATGTAAATCCTTTTTACTATTAGACACTAGCAGAGTAGTAGTTTGGTCCCAATCGATTTTGTGCTTAGTACTCATGCGGTGGGTGGCGATGCTGTTTGCTTCATACTTGTTTCTTACGTCAGTCATATGTTGTTTCACTCGAGTGTGGATTCCTTTTCGTGTTTCTCCTACATAAACTGCCTCGCACGAGCGTTGAGCAGACGACACGTGAGAAGTACAGTGGGCAATGGTTCCCACACATTTTCAAAAACACTAGCACTCGTGGCAATGTAAAACAGAAGCAAGTACAAGAAAGGAAGCCTGAAGAAGATAGGAGAGACCGACCACTCGAAGTATTAGCCTATCGAAAATTTGCAAAATACCGTACTGAGAGTATTTTTGTTTTTGAATTTGAGAGTTACGTTTGTGATCGATTGATTTCGAACATTCAAAGTAGAAAATGGTTCATTTTTTTCCAATACACCATTTTAATCGTCTCGACGAGACCTTTACGTTGGTGGAGTAGCCAGATCAATAGGATAAAGAACTGAAAAGTTATTCCATAAAAACCAATAAACATGTGTGTTACCATATGATAAAAACAGATTAGTTGCAGACTAATTTTTTCCCGATAATTGGTGTCGCACACAGTTGCAGAAAATTCTGCCTCTGTGATCGAATGGGGAACTTGACTTCAGCTGTGTAGTCGTCCTCTCCCAACCTATTTCATGTTTTATTTCCATATGATGGGTAGATATGCTGTTTTCACATCTTCTCTAGTGCTGTATTGTGAATCTCGGTCAAAACATCAATCATCCCATCTTTTTCTTCTTTCCTTATCTTCGTTCGCTTCTTCAAGAGCTCACCTTTAAGGTTGTGTCCACTTCGTGTCCCTTCTCGTGGGCCTCACGTACTTGAAAGGAACAAGTGATAAAATCGCGAATATACTGAAGGAACAAGGATTCAACACTTACCTTAGAAGTGGACACAATCTTAGAGATGAGCTCTTGAAGAAGCGAACAGAGAAAGGGAACGGAGGATGGGATGATTGATGTCTTGACCGGGATTCGCAACACTAGAGATGGTGTTTACCGGGTTCCATGTGATAGTGTGATACTGTCTATATTGGGGAGACGAGGAAAGGAGTCAGAGCGAGAGTAAACCAGTATTGCTCCCATCAAATGGAAACAAAACATGAAATTGGATGGGAGAGGACGACTACACTGCTGAAGTCAAGTTCTCCATTTGATCGTCATCTAAGAGGCCTCGAATCACTCGCCATTATTCAGCAGCATTTGAGGTGTGGTGCTACTTTAATAAACACCCAAGGCCCTTCAAATCTAGGAATTTGTTTTCTCCTGAGAGAAGAGTTCTCCAGTTTGCTTAAAGATCGGTGGTGTCATAGGCCTAATAAATACGGGAGGCCTCGCCAGGTTGGAACACTAAATTCAAATGGTAATACACAGGGTGAAGATGTAGAAAAAAGCTTTGCGACAAGTAGTAGTGCCTGATGCTGTCGAAAATTAGGAGAATAATCGTAAATAGTATTCTT
The DNA here is from genome assembly GCA_023313725.1 of Lithobius niger. Lineage (NCBI taxonomy): Eukaryota > Metazoa > Arthropoda > Chilopoda > Lithobiomorpha > Lithobiidae > Lithobius > Lithobius niger. Next base: position 9,230 of record JAHWFP010095757.1, on the reverse strand, counting down.
AGATTCTGAACTTACGCATATTTCATCCCGAACTTTAACGAAACTCCTTTTATGCTTAAGGTAAGGTTTAACTGCTCCGAAGTCAAAACGGCAAGGGAACACAATAAAACTTTCCTGTAAGTTTCAGATACTGCTGTGCTGCTGTACAGTGTTAAGTCCATGTGAAACCTTACTGCTGTATCCAACAATTATACACTTAAACAACAATTAAACACAGAGCACAAATTTCAAAACTTTTTGTTTCCAAACAATTGAAGAATAATGTAAGGCAACCCACTCGACTACTTTCTTGGCAAAATTTTTTCAGTGATTTCAGTCGTGTCATCTACTTACTGTACATCACCCTACTGATGACACATATATTATTTTTCAAGATTTTTAAGTATTTTTCCAGAAATGAAATTTCATTATTACTTCCGTGAACATTTCCTGGTTTTTAAGGAATCGCACAAACCCTGAATTACCGGTAGAGCTGTGCTTAGGCCACTAAGACCATTAGTTTTTGAACATTTTCAGCCATTTCCTGTCGCCAAGTAGAATGCACGAATCATTAGCTGCTGAATCATCCGCAAAAGTTAAAATGGTAAAAACATTGAATACAGCAGTAAGGTTTCATGTGGACTAAATAGTACATCCACTACAGTATCTGAAACCTTACAGGGGAGGAATTTGTATTCCTTTGCTGTTTTGACTTCAGATCAGTTAAGCCTTACATTAAGCATCAAACGAGGTTGTTTTTGTTCCTGTTTTCGAATTCTGTATCACTCTGTGTATTAATGAGACATGTCATGCACATTTTCACAAATCCGTTGAACCTTGCTTTGTTCTTAATAATTCTGTGTATTGATTGCTAAACTAGCTCTGGATCAAGTAACATTGCCGAATCAAATTTCCAGATTTAATTTGTATATACAGCCAGAAAAACGTTCCTTTTACAGTATGCTGTGTCAAGTTCTAAGGTACTAGAATTGCGACATTGTATTCACAGGCTTCAGGCATGGTGAATTCTGAAACTAGCCTAGTCTATCTTTATGGATCTACTTTTAAAGTTGAGTGTGTGACGTAGCGATTAACTTGAATTAAGGTATAAACTCCATCAAGAAATTAATTTTACGAAGTTTGAAAAGGAATATAAAATCAATTTGGGTGTTGTAGACCCTTTGCAGAAAATGTAATTAGGCCAAGCCAAGTTTTAATCCTTTTAAGGACTGTATTTGGGCTTCATTTTTGTTTTATCCAGGCTGGTGAAGCCAAGCAAAAATTTAATTATAGGACAAAAATCGGAACTTCTCTTAAAATAAACTTAATAGAAGTGAATAAAACCATTATCATTTTTAGTTTTACTAGAATTTACTGTAAGTTTTCGATCTGACCAGTAAATAGAAGAGCTGTTTATATAAAATGATAATGTTACAGCAGCCGTATTTGAGTGCACCTGTCTTTATAGGTGCCTAGCTGTCCTTAAAGGATCAATTTATTCCTTTGCGTGATTTTAAGTCTCTCTCGAATATTTAAATTAATCCTTGTACAGGGTGGTCCACAAAAAACTTACTACTCAACATTTTCTAAGTCCAATTTTTCTAGTTAGCACCCCTCTGAACCAGGGGAGGACAGAAATCTACCGATTCATGAGTTGATTTGTCCTCTCCTGGTTCTGAGGGATGCTAACCAGAAAAGTTGGCACCCCTAGTCGTCAGTTTTTTGTGGTCCACCCTGTATGTCTCATTATTCACCTTGCCATTTGTGTTCCATAAACAGACTACCTTAAGCACAGCAGAACTTTAGGTTTAATGATTTAACAAACTGTAAGCAGGAACATAAGGATAGTGTCACCAGGCAAGCGAAGAAATGGCTGGCATCTGTATTGAAGTAAAGCACTAAGCCATAAATAAATATTATCAATATAGTGACATGTTAAAATAGTATTATTTTTTGTTTGAAATATTGCAGTTCTTCAATGGATGAACGACGAGTTGCTGACTACTTTGTCGTCGCTGGCTTGCCGGATGATCCGGAGCCTTTGGAAGAATTCTCTACTGAAGGATCCAACTTGAAGTCCACCCACAACCAGGCGCCCATCACCGATGTCACGGTCATCTTTCGAAGTCTTGGAGAATACCCCCCCGAGGGGTACACCGTGATTGAAACGACTATATCGGGACTATCTGCAGATCTCAATCATGGCAGCATTCGCAGTCCCAATGTGTACTTTTGCTATCGGCGTGGCCGTGACAGGCCTCCCCTCGTTGATATTGGGTAATGATCTCTTAATTTTCTATTTTTACCAAACGTTTTTGTCTGATATTGTCCTTTAGCTGTGATGTGTGATCTCTCAAAATTTAATGGAAGTTAGTATGGAATTTGGCAGTCAAGAAATAAATTGTAGCACAAGGGGGAGTTTAATATTTAGTTCGTTAATTGCATGTTTCTTGGTGCAGCAAGTTGTTGTCGGACTGTTAGTTGAACGAGCCCTGCAGAGTAATACTAATAAAAAAAACTGTTGGCTTTAATCCCGATTTTTCTCCAGCCCTGCTCTGCATCCATGGTTGGTTGGGAGGGTGTTATGTCTTCATAAGGGTCCTTGCTAACATATTATGGCCAATACAAGATTCATTTAGCCATACTCTTTCTCAGTGAGGGCTTTCTTTTCTGATTACAGTCACCGTCTGTGAGCAGAACTAGCGTTACAAGCGACGCTACGCCTGTTATGCCACTTCTGCTTTCCACCACCGCCTTTTGTTACCGCAAGTTGAAACTAATTCAGTGAAATTTTTTATTTTCTAGATTACTTTAAACTAAGGCTGTGCAGATACCAATACTGGTACTGTACCGCTACAGGTACCACTGAAACCGGTATCGGACCGGCACCAGGTAAACAAGTACCGGTAAAAGTACCTGAATCGGCTTGTTTTTTCCAGAATCAACATTTTCGTACATTAATAATATGGCATATTGTTCCCAACGCTACTAAAAATTAGCCTGCAACTAACTCAGTAAAGAATAGGCTTATCAGTATAAATGTTTACATGATCTCGTTGAGCAATAAAGCGTTTAGCAAACAATTCGTTTCTAAAAGTGTTACGTATGTTACACCATTAAATTATTAACGTGTCAGCACTGTGTTGACTAATAAGTTATTGTTTGACATCAGCATGGTATCGGCACTGTATCTGCACTTGACTAAAAGTACTGGTACTGGCATCAGAATCGGGTAAACGGGCACTGGTATCGGGGAAAATGGCACCGGCACAGCCTTACTTTAAACCATATTTCAGGCAGGTTGTAAAAATGTGGTAAATTACAGGAACATGTGTTTTGGAGTAATATTTTAGGTAAAATGCTTTATACTACAAAAAAATATAAACGTAAATGTATCGTAGAAATATTGCTCGGTAAAATAAATTATGTAACGTCACAAATTGTGGGACTCTCCCCTTGTCCAAAACTATCACATTCCTCGTACCCCGCCCCCTTATGTGACATTTGTGTGTGGTCCCTAGACAGTGTTCTGTTAGGTTAAATACAGTTTTTATTTTGCGATAATTTCACCAGAACTTTACAAAATTTGACATTCAGTCTCGCCAACAGTAACGCACCACCAAAATAGTTCCAGTTTCTTCTAAACTAGAAAAGTTTTCGATAGTTTTAATAACTATTATCATCAGGCATGATTTAACTGCCGTATCTTCATCAGGATTTCCGGCGAGACTGATAAACAAAAGTGATTCAGAAGGCGAAATCGTGGAAACTTAATCTTTTTTTCAATTTCTTTTTAAATTTGGCTTTATCCGCAACTGGATCGTTCTGAAGTTATTTAGCAAAAATAAAAACAGACCATCCTTAGACCACCAATCCTCCGTCCCACCCACCCACTAAAAAAAAACGTTTTTCGTTAATAAAAACTTCTCCCAGGGTCGCAGGCCTACTAAAATATTCTCTTCTTACATATTACAACACTGTAGCAGGACACCTCTTTCTCATCATCCTTACTCAACATCCGTCAACTCCAAAAAATGTTTTTTTAGTTTTACTCATCCGTTTATGTACACAGTATTTATTTTAAGTCTGGTGATGTTTATAGACTTGTACTGGACTCTCATGCCCCCACTTAATTAATTTTTGTTTCAGTGTTCTATATGAGGGCAAAGAACAGCTCATGGCAGATAGTGAAGCCATCCATCAAACACCTTACGGACGTCCTGCCAACGTCAATAATGGTGGCTCAAAGACTTTCATCACGTACCGTCGTGCATTGGACACTGCGCCTTGTAACGAGCTTGTGGTGACAGACATCTGTGTCATTATCTCAAACAAGGTAATATTTATTCGATGATTTTTATGTATGAGTACAGTCAACAAAACTCGGAAAAATTCCGGAAATAATTACCGCACACTTTCACAATCAAAACAACAGCTTTGTCCTGCAAATTTACGATAGCTTGGGCTGCTATCTTCTTCGGACCTCAAGGATATAGCTCGGACTTTCTACTTTTTCCACTCCAGTTCGACGAACTATCGCATTTGAATTTGGCTGGCAACGTTGCCTCCTGTATTTGTGTTGTGGGCCTAGATCGTGTGTTCCTATTCTCTACTGTCAATGAAGTCGACCAGTCAGATTGTTGCTCACTAAATGCTTCACTCTAGGAAATGAAGGGCCTTGAATGTTCATCAATTGCACATTTTTCTTCTCATGCTCTTGAATTGCAATAGATTCAAGACACATGAGATGTGGATCTCTTGTGGAATTTGACCTAATCAGTGTCTTCGTCTGCTTCCAGTTAATCTCGTGCTCAGTCGCCATGCAAGCAGACGAAGACACTGATTAGGTCAAATTCCACAAGAGATCCACATCTCATGTTTCTTGAATCTATTGCAATTCAAGAGCATGAGAAGAAAAATATGTGCAATTGATGAACATTCAAGGCCCTTCATTTCCTAGAGTGAAGCATTTAGTGAGCAACAATCTGGCTGGTCGACTTCATTGACAGTAGAGAATAGGAACACACGATCTAGGACCACAACACAAATACAGGAGGCAACGTTGCCAGCCAAATTCAGATACGATAGTTCGTCGTACTGGAGTGGAAAATGTAGAAAGTCCGAGCTATATCCTTGAGGCCCGAAGAAGATAGCAGCCCAAGCTATCGAAAATTCCCAGGACAAAGCTGTTGTTTTGATTTTGAAAGTGTGCGGTAATTTTTTCCGGAATTTTTCCGAGTTTTGTTGACAGTATGGCGTTTCACAGTACGAAAACTAACGATGTTTTTAAAGGTATGAGTGTAGGTATGGGACAAAACAATTGTGCTGGGAATACGCTGTACGTATTACTACTTTGAAGCACTGAATTCATGATTATATTGAGGAAACACTACTTCCAGAGAAAATACAACAATTTATTGTGTGGACATTTTTGACAGTCTTGACTACTGATCTTTATGGTCATGTGCAACATTGAAATAGAGCACCATACGCCATTTGCTAGCATTTAAAATTGGAGTTTCACATGAATTAACTGTGAATGGGAAGGTGGTTGGAGATTCATGTGATTCTTTTTTTTTGGTGTTCCTGGATTTTGATGGTTATTCATTCTATTGCTCTCAGATGGTTTTTTTTTTTTTCTTAGAGCTTGACACAATCATTGTGATTGTTTTCTTCCAGTTTTTATAGAGTGATTCGCAGTGATTCACAATTCCGTTTATACCAATCACTACAAATAACCAATTACACTATAAGCTGGAAGAAAACAACCACAATGATTGTGTCAAACTCTTAAGAAAGACAACCATCTGAGAGTGCTAAAATCAATAACCATCAAAATCCTGGAAAAACAAAAAGAGAATCTCATTAATCCTTAACCGCCTTCGCACCCCTATGTCGATAATTTAATTCACCCAAAACTCCCAATGTTGCACGCGAGCATAAAGATAAGTGGTGAAGAGTGCAACAATCGATCTGATGTGAACCAAGTACGTAGATAAAACGAAAAGTAGAGTAGTGACCACACAGCCAAGTTGTCATCTGCTTGTAAAGCGAAGGCACATTCGTCCAAGCGTCTGAAGCCTGCACCTTGTGCTCTGCTGTCCCCACTTCTTAGTGTGTATATGGGATATGACTTCCCAAGCTACTGGTTTATATTACTTCGGTCCCATTGCCGTCCACCAGAAGATACAAGGCAGCAGCAAGGATACCACCCATTAACCTTGGAGACGACAACAGCAACTTCCCACCACCTGGATTGTCGAAGTCTGGACGGTGCAAAAATGTAATTGCGGGATGGTATACAAGGATGAAAAACATTAGATTTCTTCATTTCTCATCCTGATTGGGATTACCAACGTGGCCTCCCTCTTTGTTGCTATTTTTGGTGTGCTTCCTGACAAAAGTATGAGATCGTTCCATGCATGCATGCTGCGACGATCAAAGCGGAGCAAACATTCTTGGGTGGTAGGTTTCTCAGAATTGTACGTTTAGTCAGGTAAAATGCGACATTTTAAAACAAAATACAAAAATTTAATTCGGTAGGATTTCAGGGATAAAAACATTATACTTAAAGGCCGTGAAACAAAATTCTTTGTTTTTTGGGCATTTTTTCAGTTTGCAAAAGTGACCCGGTAACCAGGCTTTTTAGTTTTATATTCATTTAATGATTTAAAAGACTATCTTTAGGGAATTTTTTTCGAAAGACAATTTTTGCTATTTAAAAAAAAAAAAATCAGCAATAAAAACAAAGGAGGCTACTGTGTAAATATAGAGTGGTTTAAGAACCAACAATTGAATGCGCAACTTAATTTGTTTTGTACGGTATTTTGCTCTGAAATGCGTGAGACCCAAAACAAATAACATTTCGTTTCAAAGTAGCAATACAAATTTTTGACCATAGAGGGTTTTGGGTCACCAGCAAGGGGCCTGAGAAGCAACAATTTTTTATTTCGCGGCGTAATTAATTTTTATGCTAAAACTTATTGCTACATTTATTTTTCACTGTCCTTTCAATGTCGTATTCCAAGGTTCAGTGTCAACAAAATTCCCACTGATATTCAATGCAATAATGTTTTTTTTTTATTAACCCTCAGGGTGAAATACCTCCTCACACTTATTGTACTATCCCGAAGAACTTGAATAAAGGCATGGTAAGCAATTAAGCACATTCCTTTCTTTTCTACCCATTTTTTGAGAACAGGTGGCCAGAAAAATATTGTATCAATGAGTAACTAGAGCTGGTTGAAAAAAAAAGCTTTAATTTTGATTAAGTTCTTGTTTGTTTATAAGGTTGGTTCGGATGTGTTTCTCTGTTACAAGAAATCAATGAACCGAGCAAATTCTCTTGCCTACAAACCAGGTAAAACAAACTTTTTTGTTATTCTCTTTGTACTTACGGTGGGATTTTCGTGTAACACATTTGTGGTTCATTTTGCAGCTGTTCTTGGGGAGTATCCGTTGGATAATCGAGAAGATTTTCCATTGCCTCCTTCTGTGCCACTGTTTTGTCTGCCAATGGGTGCTACCATTGAGTGCTGGCCGGTCAAAGCACAATGTCCAAAACCTGTGTTCTCAACTTTTGTACTGACTGTGTCACATTTGGCTGAAAAGGTTAGTATATTTGTTTCGTAGGATGAAATAAATGGCTTATTGTGTATGTAGATTATTTTGTAAAAATACACTGTCATCTAAAGTCTGGACACTGCAAAATACAAGGTGGGGCATAGAAAGTGCGAAACCGGAAGTTTTTTACCTAGTCTAAACTTTTTTTCTTATTTCCTTTAAGAAAAAGTTAAACTATGGACCAGTTTTCTGGATTTTCTAACGGAATAGGAAAACGTGGGTCCTGTTTTGTAAACATTTGGGGAAAAAAACGTTGTTTATTCATAATGACACGCATACAGGACTGCTTCAACAGGTGCGTTGTGACTGCATCAAAGCAAAGTTATAATTTTTTTGAAAATGTACGTTTTTAGATTTAACACGCAATAAAAATGCTCAAATTAAAAAAGTAACTGAATTTTCCATAGGCATCGACAATGAAAGGTGTTGGTTTCAAGTTCTATCTTCTTCAGCTTCTCACTCACATGGTTCTTTTTGGTTTACATCGTTGCTAGTGCTAGCGTGATTCAAACTTGGTCGCCTTCGTAGCCTACTGTATTCACACGGTGGTTCACATTTATCAAGTTTTTGTAAGGCGCACTCGTAACCCCTGACTGATAAGGTACTTTCGCGGTTGACTTTTAGGACAAAGGAGGTTCATGAATGGTGTGCCGTCAGCTAACTTTTGTTGGATTGCGAGAGACTCGAGGCCCCTGAGGTGCTGTTTTTTTTTTTTTTTGAGGTTGAAATGAGAAGTGTCGTTTGGTCCCATGCAATCTTATGGTTCTGGTCATCGGTCAGGGGGTTGGAGCACGCCTCACGTAAAAATGGCACGGACAATTTTCTATTGCCCGATGAGGCTACTATGGCGACTAAGTTTGAAGCACGCTAGCACTAGCAACGATGTAAACAAAAAGCTCCTGAAGAAGATAGGAGAATTTAAAGCTTACATCTTTCATTGTCTATGCCTATCAAAAATTTGCAAAATACTATCAAGTATTTACTTTTTGAATTGAGCGTTTTTATTGTGAGTTGATTCTTGAACATTCAAAGTAACGTCATGTCATCATGATGAATTTTTCAGATTTAGAAATGGACTTTGGATCCAGAAACTTGAGCACTGTTCACATTTGGAAAAACCCTGGGCCCTAGCCTGACCCTTGCTTGCTGGGCCCCGGCCTGCCGCTAGCTTTCACGTCTTGGTCGAAAGCGTAACTTCCGACCCCTGACCCTGTGTTTTTACTACTATCCTAAAATACTTACCTGTATTTTATTTATGCTTTCCAAGTTTGGAAATGCCTTTCGTCCCAACCTTTAATTTAAACACACTCCGGGCCCTTGCAATGGCACTCCCTGGGGCGCATGACCGCCGTCAGGCGGCGCCCCTCTCCCGCTACTCGTCACAGTTTGTTTGGGACGCGACGAGTAAAGTCGCATCGTTTTTCGCTCAGCCGAATAGGCCTAAAATCGCGGATTGTAATCGTTGTTCCTGCTTCGGGAAAGAGGGAAGGCTATTCGATAGAAGACTAGACCTGAAGGATTGCCGTGTTTTCGGATATTATGTGGAGTGTTGGAAGATCTAGAGTGCCAGTTTTGCCAAGAACTGATGATTCTGGGATCGGCAGAATGGGACAAAGGAAGTTGGGCGC
>JAHWFP010095756.1:0-15667 GCA_023313725.1 Lithobius niger | reverse complement strand
GAAGAATTGATTCAAATACTTTCCAACGCTTCTCTTTCCTAAGAGATCCAGTAGTGGTGCCAGACTGACTGATGGTGGTCAATGTTTCCCTAATTGGTGGGGGGGGGGGGATGGTTCCCTCCAAGTTATTCCTTCCACATCTATTGGTAAACATCCTCGTTTACCTTTCCCACACCTCTCCTCCAATTTCTGGATGCCTCCTTACGTCGGTGAAAACCCTCCCCTAACTGCTTGTCCCACCATCCTTTACCCGTCCCATCCTCAGCCATCCCGTCATTCCAAGGTGTTTACCGGAGACCTTAAGAACACCCGCTTCCCAGTTCCTAAACCCCTCCTGAACGCTCCACCACTTCGTTGATTGCTTGGCCTTTCCAGCAAATCCGGAGATCTCGGGTTCCGTCTCCTCTCTCTTCCCTCTCATCCCTCCCCTTTTCTACCACCATTTTGACAAAATCATGTAGTGGTCTGAGTCTACTCCCCACTTTCCAACCATATCCACTACCATTTCCCCCTCCTACCACAGCCTCTTCTTCCCACAACCTATTCTGCCTCCTACCCCATGCGAACACCATCCTTTCCGAGTTCCCCAAATTAGCAAATTCCAACTCGCAATTCACTATTAACTTCCTGACAGCCCTCCCATTTCTGTTATCCCCCCCCCCTTGTAACCGAATATTAAAGTCCCCGAAAATGGTGAAAACAAACCCTTCCCTCTTGAGACTCCTCACCTCCAATTCCAGCCTCTCAAGAATGTCGCTTTTCCACTGTTTCCTTCCCCTCTCCATTTCCACATACACTACGCAGTTACCCATAAGTGAACCGTATCCTCGTCTCCCCACTCCATCTACTCATCTCCTGCACTAAACAGAACCCCAATCCGCCCAACTCGTATCCTCCATTCTCCAGTTCCTACTCACCCAGCACCAATACTTCCTTCCACTGGGGGTGCTGCTCCTCTTCCCGAAGATGGGTCTCCGTCACCACCACCAAATCTAACCCTCCTTCCTTCTACTCTCTCCTCAACTCCTCCCATTTTCACCCACTCTTCCCCATCTCATGTTAATGAACTCGATCATCTACCCTTATCGTCAGTAAATATGCTTTTCCCATCTCCTCCTTGTGTTGCCCCACCCTCTCCATGACTTCCTGGAACTAGCTCCCACCCTTCCAGCCTCAAAATCTATTCACTACCCCAACTCTCCCCCAAAAATTCATCCCCCACCTTCATCAGATTTCCCTTATCGCTCTCCTCGCTGCGTCTTGCAAGAAGTGCACCCCACCCTGACTCCAGTTCAGAACCACTTCAAGTATCAACATATTAAAACTGTGGTCCCCGTATTTATTTATTTACAAAATAATTGCAACGCCCTAAAAGAGCAAAATAGCAATTTTATATTTAAAACAATTTAAAAGAAAAGAAAAACAACACGAGGAAACACTCAGCAACAGTGACTACAACATGCTAACTGCTTTTTAGCAAAGGTATCGTCGCTCGAAGCACAGATAACGTCGTGGTCAAGACCATTCCACTCCAAAGTAACATGGAATGGTAAAAACTTTCGCTAGTTCGACTACTGGCCATGTGGGTGAGGACTCTGTACGACGAACGGTGGAAGATAGGGCAGAACAGTGTTCGAGACGCCTCCTTTATGCCGCTCCTTGTGTTATGTACCCTTTCCTGGAAAATTTAGTGTGTTTACCATTAAACTGTGAATGTGTGAGTTTGAACTGATACTTAAAGGAATTTGGATACAGGAAATATTCTGGTAGCCTGTAGCCTGAATAGTCATAAGAACAGCCCAAAGATACAAAATTAGCTCAGGGCTCTTCGTATGTTATTAACTTTTGCGTAAAGTAGAGCATTTTTGCTGAGATAAAATGTCGGAAGGAATGGAGTGAACTTTAAAATATTGCCCCAGATTTCCAGTGACCTAATACTACAGTGCTCCTTTAATGCAAAGCCTACAAGAGAAGGGGTCTGTCTCCCTTTTATTTCGATAGTTCCTTTTTTCCGAGCTGTTTCAGTTAGCCTTGGACTTAAACATTTTAGATACTAATTTGGATGACAGATGGCGCGACCGGCTTAAACAATCCCACTGCTCTAACTCGTGAAAGAAAACTTCTTTGATTGGCCAACTACAACGCGGTAAGCCAATAGGAACGATCGATGCAAGTGGGCGAGCAATTTCCAAGATGGTAGTCTGAAGTTGTTTACGACGACGGGAATACCTCGTTTAAATGAAGTTGGCTGACGAGTGTGGCTGAAAAGTGGCGTTGAAGGTAATAGAAATCTTACGTGTTTTTAGATTTTGTAGATAGTGTGCGGCACCTCCGTGCGAGACCAGGAATTCACGGTTGTAAAAAATTGTAAGTGCAATATGAATGGCTTAGTTGACAAAAACCTCTGACAACCTCTCTTACAAAGATCGACTTGCTCTTGTCATAATCTTATTAGCCTACAGCTGCCTTAGAAGCACTGAGCTTATTGTGTCGTGTAAAAAAAAAAACGGCTTACTGCCGTAATTACGGCGGTGTGCATTCTTGAGCACGGCGTTTCTTTGAGGTGAGTTTGGTCGTGACTTCACTTTCTCTGATGTGATTGTGTTAGTAAATATTGGAACCTGGTGGAAGGAAGAAAAGAAAGTTTTATCGCGACAACACCCTTAGCCCCATTCAAAAAATGCTGGCCTCTTAACCCCTTGTTCTCGTGAACTGATTTTGTAATGTGGGCATGCGATGCGGCAGTGATGTCGGAGATGTTTGCCAAGAATTTTCTCTTTTGTCCCACTGATGATTGATGATCTTGTCCATTTTAAAGATGGTGTATTTATTGGGTTTATAACTATAAGGCGTTCGGATGAGCGAGTAAGATAGATATCTTTTTGTATCTAAATCTGTGCTTGAAAACGTTGTTGTTGATGTTTGGTTAGATATTGTGTGATGTTGAGTTTAGTCCGCATCAGGCAGGTGTGCGTTATGCGGGTGCGGTCGAGTGTCGAGCTTTAATTTTTTTTTTGCTATGTATTTGCTGGAAAGTGATACAGGTACCTGTTTTAAAATCGGGCTTGGGCCGACTGGGGGCGTAGGATGCCTGGGTTTCAGGTGCTCAATCACGGGCGCAGAAACTGGTTTTGTTTTGAAACACTTTAAAAAAAAATGCGTTTTTCTTATATTTTTGTCAACTTATTAGGTTACTTATTTACCCACATCTTGAAAGGTTCGAAATTCGGCCGGTTCTTCACCACGAACTTTAGTTTGTTTCAGATGAATTAGGCTAAAAAAATAAAATAAAAAGCTATTTCGCTTACATTTTCGTTTGGTTTCTAGTCCATCTGTTGAAAAAACCTTGAATGAAATTATTTAGTGGAAGGGCTAACCCTTGTAATTGAATTATTCCAGTTCATAACTTATAATAATAAATTTACAGCTTGGCTGTACACTAAAAATTGTCACTTACAGACTAACATTACGTCGACTTGAAAACGAGCTAGGCTACCAAGTTAGTAGGTGCTTTTATGCCTTAGCAGTTAGGTAACCTGCATGGAGTTAAAGGTACATTCCTTCTGGTTACTTTTCCTGTACGGCTCAGTTTTGCAACATTAAATGTAAATGCTGCAAAGTCATTCATTTCCCTATTTTTTATTTTGTGTGAAACTTTTGCTACATTCACTCTAAAGTATGTAAATGTTGCAAAAACCATTTCACTCAGGATGCTCAAATATAGCCTGGCGAGAAGGTATGTCTTTTTAAGGCATGGAGAAATGAACATACTCTTTGAAAGTTTGAAAAGGTATCAAAAATCGAGTTAACGGTGTACACATGCTAACCTTTGCCGGGGAAGGATAATCCGACAAGGTGCAGGGTATGCTAACGGAGTCTTTGTTTTTCTTGGAAGCAAGAAACTGTTTTTCGGTGTGAAACAGGAGTTGGCAGGTGGCTAATCATTTCAAGGAGTGAGCCTTTCAATACACTGTGCTAATGTCACATTGTGCTGCTATGCTGCTTATGGGCGGATAACATAAAAAAAATATATGCCGAGACTTATCAAGTGCATATTTATTAAAGGATTTAAATTACTCCTTTGACGCTGTTTAACGTTTTAACACCTATTGTTTAAAAACAAAATACCTAAAATTAGCCTTGCCAGTGTAGCGCATACCTCACCTCGTACAGGTGGCATTCTAGTAACAGATTCATGAACCACTTTAGACCCTTTGATGAAGCAGTACGTACAGTAGAAGTCATGGAACCACATTCCTCTACGTTTCTATTTTATTCCAGGCGATATACCTGCACTCTTTACTGACCCTTATAAAAATACTAGTATTGTTACATTCTGCAAAATGGCCCTAAAATTACAAAAAATGGAGAAATTTTGTAAAACCTTAAATTAGGGGTGGACACAATATAATATTTATCCCGATAAAACTTTTAAATTGTGATAATCAATAATATCTCGATAAAACAAATTTTGAGGCTGGTATAACCATTTTAATTTTGTTAATTTAAAAAAAAAGCCTTGGCTGAAGCCTACAGTGCAACCTTGTGAGTTGTGTGGCACTCGCCATTTGGCCAGTAGACATGAAAATGCAGTTGACATTGTCCTTTACTTCTTCACCATGTATAAACAATTCAGCAGTTGTGCTTCTACTTAATGCTTAAGTATTCATTGCATTAACCTAACCCTCCAATCAGCTCAAATGGCTAGCGCTAGTATTGCACACTTGATTGGAGAGCCCTTGTAATTCCCCACGCAACGCCGCAAACTGCTTGTTTCTAGCAATTACAGTTTGATATGACAATTTTTAGCATCGGCGTTTGCACGACAATTCGATAAATCATAAAAAGTGCGATACGACATTCGACAAAAATTTTTATTGCGATATTTTCGAATTATCAGTTATTGTGCCACTCCTACTAGTTACAATCAACGTTGAATTGGTTAAAAGTAATGTTGAATTTGAAAAATAAACTAGGCTATTTATTGAGCGTTGGGAGGAAAACAGAAAAATGAGGGAAATGCTGTTTATTAAAAGGGCATGCTGTCTCCCTACTTTCCTGTAGCCCACACATAACCTAAGCAGGGTTGTTTGATTTAAATCATTTTGCCTATTTTAGTACATTTACTCAATATTTGTTATTGAAAATTACTTCACTGTATTGCAAAATGACTGCAATGTTGTTGGAGTGCACAAGAGCAAAATCCTACATAGGTTCATTTTCTGTGTTAAGGTATTCGCTTAACCATTTATCAAGCATTAAGAGACTGTAAGGAATACAATGTTTCTTTTTTGTTTATCTATAGTCTCTTAGTCTGTGTAGGGGATTTCCCAATGCAGGAACTAAAGTGAAACTGTGCAGGTATCTTAGGAAAGTCATTGTTGGACTGGTTGACTAAAGAAAGTAGATTGGATTAAATAAGGTCTGCAGCAAGCCGTAAAAAAGAACCCCCCCCCTACTTTTTCTGATGAGATGCTTAAATGCAAATACAGTAATCGAGCCAGAAGATAAAGAAAACATAACTCACCCAACGTTGGTTAACGAAGGTTTTTAAATAAATTTTGTTTTTTAATGATTTTTACCCCTCCAATTCAATGTTCAAATGTTGTATGCAAAATAACTTAATTGGTAGGCCTATACCTACAGTTACTTGGGCGAAAACAAAATATTTTTTGTTGAAAAATTCAATTTAAATTTTAAAAAATCGTTTTATATAAAAAAAAAATCCTATTTTTTTGATTAAAAAAATCATGATTTTTTCCAACCCTGAGCCTAAGCCTATAGGGATGTTTTTAAAGTCAGCGGCTTGCGAGTCGCTTGGCCGCGGGGAACACGTTCCCATTGAAATAACAAACAGGCAGCGTTTCCACTGGCAAGCGAGTCGCAAGCCGCTGACTTTAAAAACATCTTTTATATAGCCTAGCTTGTCCAACATTTGCGTACCTATGAGTGAATGTTGCCAAACTGACTGGTATGTGGGAAAAAAAAAACAGGAAAATAAAAGTTTTGGAAATATTTACGCAGATATGTCTAAACTAACAGACAGATTCGTACAGGAAAGCCAACATGGAGGCATGTACCTTTAAGCCTAAGGCTGCTTTAAAAACTCCTTAAAATCAGTGAAACAAGAAAGTAAAACATGAAAGGCTTGGTACTATGGAACGGTCAGGCTATTAGTGTTAACTAAAAGACGTTACTAAATGCTAATTAGTCTAAAAGGTGTCGGCATGGTGACAAAGAGCTTTACTTGGGGATTGTTGTTGGACGGTCAACTGGGTTCTAAAGCACGCTTGCAATGGCTGCCCAAGGGCATACAGTACGGTGACGCGATATCACACAATATCGTGGACACCTCTTTAGGAATTCCTGGAATTGACCCCAGGCACCCCACAGTGGGGTGGGGGGGGGGGAGTGAGGGGTCAACTGGACCCAGCTACGCAGGCTCGGTGACTTAAGGGGCCCGAATTAATGAATGAAACAACCCGTTGTGCACAATATTATAACGAGTATTACAACACATAACTTTTTTCCGATTTCAGTCCGGGAGGGGGAGGCCCGCTGTCGTGTAAGTCTCGAGGTCCCCAAAATTTGATGTCGGGGTCCCTGATTGAGTCATCATTGTGTAGTTTCCTTAATTGTAACCATCAGGTAATCGTCTGTTGGTTCCTAGTGGGCATTTGGCCCATTGTGATCATCGTGGCCCAAATACGCCTTTGATCGTCATGGATCATCATCGCCTTGCAACATCACTCACATCATTCCAACAGTCCCTCTCTAGACTTCAAGACGTCAGCATTGGGTTGTAGGTTGCTTAATATCTATCCTGTTGGTATTAATTTATTTAACCCCCTCACAACTAACACAAATTTAAACCTGTGCTTGGGGACCGTTCAAATTTTAATTAAAAATTATTTTGCTATAATTGATAGCTATTTGCAAGAGACCATATTGCTTGCTATCCTTTTACTACACAGTGGTGTTAAGAGCAGATGTTCGACGTGCCGCTGATGTACAGCAAGCAGCACAATGTTTGATATGGCCGCCCAGCTCATCCTTGATGGCTGCAAAGTTCTGGGAACACCTCCATAATTGTTTTGTCTTTGACCTGAAGGATGTAGAGTTGGCACGTCCAGGAAATTTGTTGGTGGGGGATGGGAAGTAGAAAGTCTGCTGTGAGGGTGTTGTAGTCTGTTGGAGTTTGCATGTCCTAAATTGTATTAGTAGCCGTCTTTGCATCTTTAAAAACATTTAAAATTTTTAAGTTGAAATGTATTGTGATTTTTTTATGGTTAAATGAAAAAAAATGCCTTATCTTTTTGTTCCCATGTGTCAATTTTGTGTGAGTGATGGGGAGGATACACTCTTTGACTTGCACAGACTAGACCTAGTCTGTGTGGTGAATGCCTTTTTTTTCACTACCGGTAATGAACCCCCAACAACCCCATCCCCCAGTTCCAAAAAAGTCCTCAATGGTGAAACCTCCCCCCCACCAGAATAAAAAAAAAAAAAATACACTTCATAAATAAATTAAAAATTACTGTCCTAATGGAAGAGATTTTGAGGTGGTGCAGGCTAGGCTGCAGAGTTCTCCTCTTCCCTACATCCGCAAACATGTTGTTTGGCTTTCAGTACCAATCTGAATAACTATCACCTGAAGTAAAGTTGCCACGTTTAACTTTAAAATAGCCTAGAGAACAATGGTTGGTCACTACTTAGCCGTTGAAGTGCAAGACTGTAGAACCCAAAGCATGTCATGAAGTAAACCTTTATTTAATGATCTCCAGTCTCGTCTGTCGCACACACAGCATTGTTTTTGTTTTTTTCACTTCTTTATTATTTGTTAAGAAACTTGCCCTTGGGATTAACTTAAGAGGTACTGAAGAGTTTTGATTTTTTGTTTGGTTCTCTCGTAAAATGTAATTTTTGAAGTTTGCAACATGGCTCCAGGGTTCAGACAAAACCTGGAGAACTTGGAAATTTCAGGGAAACTGAAAATAGAGCCAAAATCTCAGGGAAATTTCAGGGAAAACAAGAAATTTTTAAAAATCAGGGAAAAGGCAGGGAAATTTGAAAAATTCCTTTGTGTCTGATCTGTAAGTTCAATTGAATTAGCAGATATGAAACAAATCCCTAGGCTAGTAGCAAATATTATAATTTACAGTATGCTTTAATATGTTCAAGTATTTTAGACGAAACTTCAATAAACTAAAGCTTAGGCTAGTATCAATATTTGTAATGAAAATGTCTTTAGTCCCGTCTGGACTAGTCTTTAAACAGCTATTTTCTGGGATGTTGGATTCGTTCAAATATTAATAAAAAAAAACATTAGCTGTACAGCCCGTTTCCCTAACTAAACATCTTGTAAAAACCCTGAAATTGCCATTGGATGCACCTGGAAAACCTGGAAATGTCAGGGAAATAGGGAATTAAAAAATTGTCTGAACCCTGGACTCGAGGCCAGCTAAATTTTAATTTGGACCTGTTAGCTTAGATGAAGTTGATTGATCTGGTTTATTGGAAAGTCACAAATAGTTTAAGGTGCTTGCATCCATGTTGGGCTTTCGTGCGAGACTCAGTTTTGCAACACTAGGTCAAGCTTGTGTAGATGTTGCCACCTCATTCTTTAGCTGTTTTGCTCAAGTAGAAGGTTTTGCTACATTTACTCGAATCTGCGTAAATGTTGCACAGTGAGACGGCATGTCCTTTTAAGGGTGTCCCAAAAACCCAGGTATTCTAAACTGGTCCAGTGTCCACTGAGGTAACCGTCCTTTAGGGAATGTAAGTTAGTCGCAGGGTCCTTCCTACCTTCTAGCATTTGGGGGTTGGGAGGAAAACAATGCCCCCCTCTCTCTCCCATTTATTCTTCAAATGTAAACCCCCAATCGACTTGTACCTTAATGTAAAGGTAGACCCCCTTGTGATTAGAAGGATGTCAAAAGGCCCACCTTGACATGCTGAGTCCAACCAAAGTGGCGATGAGCAAAGTTCCAAAAAGTTACATTTGAAAATAAGTTGCCCTCCCTGAAGCCCTTTTGTCCCAGTGGACCAGTTCAGAAGCTATTAAGAGTATTTTGAGAGACCCTGTACAGTAAAAATACAGTGAGCAAATATTTTATTTGGTTTGGCACCGTTTCTCCATTATGCAATTCCAAATTTAGTTACAGTATTTTAAGAATGTTGTTAATACGATGTAAAAAGTGGAGAGCACGTTTTGCTTGTCGTTAGGCACTTAATGTACATCTTTATTTCTTTTATGTGATTAAAAGGGTCCACTACCGCAGAAGCTCCGAGCAAGATGGCCGGCCTATCTAGATTCTGGCGCGTGAAGTTTGGAAAGGTTTAAGATTTTGATTGCGGTTTCTGGTGTTATGTGGTTAGGTTAGGCAAATTTGGAAAAAACTGACCTTATTTTCAAGAAACAGCAACCTTAATTTACCCTTTACACCAACGGAGATAGTACAACCAACGTATACAGATCGATGGTGGACGCGCTTGGAGCCGCTGTGGAAGTAGTTCCGATTAAAATACTTTACTTTTTTTTCTGTGGAGGGTTGGGGGGAGATGCATTTACCCTAGGTGAGTAGGTGACTACTTTAAAAATTGCCATACAATTCAAGATTGAAGAAATGGACTACACAGGAAAAACACAACAAAATTTGTGTTATTGGTTGGTAGATTTAGTGCGAGGAAGGAAACTGCATAAATAACTAGTGACAAAACACAAACGGAAGAGGAATCTGTGTTTACATAGGCTACACCGTTCAGAACTTACGTTTGAACAGCTGCGAAGTTTTCTTCCATTTGTATGGTTGGTAGTGTCCGACCAGATTTGATGCACTGCCTGTCTTTGTAAGGTGCCAGAAGGGAAGAGGGCCAATGCTACTAGGTAATTCCAATCGAAAATTCCTGGGATCTTTTACATGTCCAACAATCGACTTGAGCACGAGGCAAGACCGAGGTCCTTCTCTTCCCGAAAATGCCTGGTATGGCTGAGGTGAGACTCGAATCTGTGACTACTGGCATACAAGATAGTCTTGCTAACCATCAGGCCACCTTACCCCATTGCCCTGCGGCTAATAACCTGAAAGTTCTGGGTTCGAGTCCCAGTCAGAGCAGTTGCCTCTTAGTTTACTGTATATTTTGTTCTTGCAAGGCCTGTCGTATTGTCTGATAAATTAACAGGAGCAATAGTCATTCGCGATGTTGGAATATGTCATTATACATGATTATGAGTGTACTCTTTCCAGCATCATGCTTATATTTAGGTTATATGTCAGGTCTTAGTTGCATCAAGCGGATTTCATGTGGCAGCATAGTGCTGCTGTTAGTTGTGGCTTCTAAGCTTGGGGTTTCGGCCTTGTCCCCCCCCCCAAAAAAAAAAAAAGTTGTTTTCTTTATCTTGAGGTTTGCTATTAAAAAAAAAAGCCTAAGAAGTGTAAAGGTGGGGACATGGGCCGAATGGAAAGTGGCAACCTGCTTTACGATATTCTAGACCGTATATTCCCTGAATCGTTACGAAAATTTGAGAACGTGGTCATAGAAATTTCTAGTTGTGCCCGCCGCCGTTGTAAATAGTTTATACTTCCAAAGTGCAACGTTCTCTCGGTTATAGGCCCATTCGAAAGCATTTTTATTTATTTCTAAGGTGCCTGCAACATTCCAGACCTACTATTGGAAACATATGTAGCTCTTAAACGTAAATAATTCGAACAGCTTTACAGCTGCTCCTCATTTTTAAAGTAGATTCACTACTGTGAAACCGCTTTTTAACGTTAGCCCACTATGTCTTTGTGACTAATAAGGTTGTAACTGGTTTAACAACGTTGTAAACAGGGACTTTTATACCATGAATGAAGAGCTCAAGAAATCCATTGTCACAAAAGGGTTATTGTTGATTCAACTATAAAACATGATAAGGAGGCAAAGCATC
This sequence comes from Lithobius niger, assembly GCA_023313725.1. Taxonomy (NCBI): domain Eukaryota; kingdom Metazoa; phylum Arthropoda; class Chilopoda; order Lithobiomorpha; family Lithobiidae; genus Lithobius; species Lithobius niger. The sequence goes on along the minus strand of JAHWFP010095756.1, from coordinate 4,737 downwards.
ACAACACCTCGTAACTTCCTGGACAGTGGAAGTCCAGACAGCTTCTTGCTTTATTCCCCTTCCCCTATACCGTGGGAATATAGGGCGTTTTGGTTACACGCATCTCGTCTCTAGCTTTGTTCAGTGCCCCAGGCACCCTGAACAAAATAAGCAGCACGGGCAGAATGGTCAGTATCATGGCCTCGGTACCAAGTGGACACTGGTTTGAGTCCCGCCACTGAGCAGTGTACATATGAGACTTAGGGGCTCTCTCTATGGATAAAAGGGACCTAAGGTAAAAAGTGAAATATGTATATATATTTTTTTTATTACCCAACAGGAAGTTCAAGCAGGAAGTACTTTATTCCCATCCCCTTAGTCAGTCCCTTTCTATGAATCCTTGATGAAACCTGGCCGTCAGGGAGATTAATTGCGATTTATTGCATTCTTGGGCTTAGATCTGGGAACAGGCCCCTTTCTCAGCATTATTATATGAGCAACTCGAGTGATCATTATGACATCACTGCATAAGCCAATTGAGATAGCTCAATCGTTTCTAGCAAGGGTACTAGCATCACCTCAGCTGGCCTCGACCAACATGGACATTTGAAAAGTATTTAGAAGTTGCCTTTTTAGTGTTCAATACTCTAGTCTAAGTAGAGGAACGTAGTTTGTCACCATGATCGTAGCCCAGGAAATAAGCTCTCTACTTTCTGACCAAAATAATAGTAATACAACCGAGAAGTAAATGGTTCAGCCCTCCAAAAGAGTGATATCAATGTTTTTGAAAGTGAGCGTAATGAGTAATTTCCAAGATCGAAGTGAATCAACAGCATTTCAAAGTAATACAAGTAAGCCTAACGGTTTATTTTGTGATATCAATGTGTTAGAACATTTGCCTCTTTAATTTCACCGACTAACATTTCGGACATTAAAGGAAAGTCTTGAATAGAACGGAAAGAAGGAATCGTCAAGTTTTTCGTAACTAACCTTTAAAATTTATTAGTTGGTGGGATTAACTTGGTGAATGTTTTGGTCTGTTGGTTGAGCAATGTAGAAACATTATTAGGCTATTGAACATGGTAGGCACTAAATGTGCCATCCGTGCCATTCTAAATTACCACAGTTATATTGGTTGAATAATGTGGGTAACACCTTGTGTCATGATGGCGGCTCTGCTGCTGTGTATGACTAAACTGTGTGGGACAAACTGTCTGCAGCCAAACTGTAAAGTGATTTACCTGCATGCTTTCTGGCTTTAACTTAGTAACGTCTCAGTGCTTTAACATATTGTTCGTCAACTTTGGCTTTTCCGTCAATGGAGAAGTTTCGTCAAGGCGCATAAAATTGTGTATTTCTAAGTGAAAATCGTTCAAATATTAGCCGAAGGAGGTAATCTGAGCAAACTGTTCTGCAGCAGCATTCGATTGGCTACAGCGTACTCTTTGTGCGTTTTGTTGCTGGGGCTGTGACAGAAAACCAGGAGGATTAAATAATTTATAAATGTAAAAAAAAAAAAAAACCTTCATGTTCTACTCATATTTTTTCCTCCCCCTGAAATATTTGTTTGGATGGGGGATAAAGATAATTTTTTCTCTGTCCTGAAAGATAGTGTTTGTAATATGGCTGCTCCTCCTAGTTTAAATTTATTAGGTGAAATTAGTCTAACTCTACTGGCACACGACTGTTAACAAGTTGCACACTGGATTACAAAAGAAAAGTATTAAAAAGACATATATTCTCACTATATTCAAGCACCCTGTGTGAAATGGTTTTTGCAACATTTACATAGGTTTGAGTGAAATGTTGCAAAACCGTTTCTCACGAGGGGAAAAAATGAATGCCTTTGCAATATTTAGATGCGACTGAAGTAGTGTTGCAAAACTGAACCAAGGAGGAAAGCAAACATAAGGAATGTACCTTGTACAGATAAATCCATGGAGTTTTTATTTTTTCGACTGTATTAATGGTACATTCATCCCGGTTGGCTTTCCTGTGTGGCTCAATTTTGCAACATTAGTTCAGACATGTGTACCTGTTCCCAATGCATTCATTTATTTTTTTATTTTTCCCTCTCTCAAGAAACAGGATGGTATATTCACTCCAAACCTTGCCATGTTGCAAAAGCTTTTTCAAGAACAATGCTCGGAATTGGTGAGACGGTATGCCCCTTTAAGTGTGTCCACCGAATTTGAGTGTTTCTGGTGTCAGACAAAAAAAAAAAAAAACTTTTTACATGCTAATAAAAAACTGGTAGGCTACATATTGAACTGTGTTTACCACGTGCTTTGTGTTTATAATGGCATGGTTCATTATGCCAGTGTGCAAGTTGTGCAAAAACTTGGTAGGCTATGTTTGTAACGCATGTTACGTTATGAATAGACATGCACGCCTAGAGCTAATTAAAATGTTAAACCGTGCTTCATCATGATCTTCACAAGAAACCAGCTAAGCGGGTTTATTTAGATCTTGTGAAGTGTCCGTAGCAAATAGGCAATCATCTGACTATAGCTACGCCCAGTGAATTAGTAATAATTTCCAACGGTATCCTTCCGGTCCCATCTCCGAGTCAAGTCTACACAAAAAATTAATCTAGCTCCGCTTTGATCAAAGACAGGCTTTTACAATTGATAAATTACTGCCATATTGTCTCTGGTAATTGCCCACTTCCAGGCCGTTTATGGCACTTGATAAGTCCAAACACACTGCCACCCACTAATTTGGTGGCTCAACTTTTAAGCTCTAATGCTCACTTCCTGCAACACTCACTCACCCTGTCCTTTGTCCAGTGAGGTGCATCCTAATAGTGCACACGATGTTAGTGAGAAAAATGTTAAGCAAGGAGAAGTAAATAATTTTTTTTTCCTTAAAAAAAAACTGAAGAATGTCCTAATTTGGGTTTATAGACTAACCTGGTTTTGCAGAACGGAAAAGCTGCATCTTTGCTGTATTTTTTTTTAAGGTTTTCGGATATCAGGAACTAAAGGAACTGCTTCTTTCAAATTTTGGGACTCCCTATATTTTACAATGAGGAAGTTCCAGTGGCACGTCCAGGATTTTGGTTGGGAGGGGGCAAAAAAAAAGGGGGAGGGGGTCCGAAAGCTAACGCATTCTTAGCAATGTGAGTGATTTTTCATGCTTTTAAAGTGTGCGCATTGAATCTTGAGTCCTGCAGATATTTTATGATCGGCTACGTCTTCCTGGAGAGGGATGCTTTAATCGGTGGCCGCCATTGTTTTGTAACTATTTCGGATATCAGCAAGGCACTCTGCTACCAAAATCATACAAACGATTACCTGTGTTCATTGTGGGGCGAACTCAAGATAGGCTGCGGACACTAAGAAGCTTTTAAATTTGAGAAATTTTCTTAGTGACAGAAAATTCCGCACGTCTTTGTTCAGCTTCAATGCAAATAATTGTTCATACTTTGAGAGGGAGTTGGGGGGGGGGGGCTCAGAGCATTGTAATATTAATAAACAAAAACGGAACGTTAAATGTTTAGAGTAAGGGTCTAAAAGTCAAAACCTAGAAGGAACACGGACAAGCTTTGACAGTCAGGGTCTAGGTGTACAATTTTGTAAGAGGCTGGTAAGCATTAGACCCTTACCACTCGATGGTTAGCTTACAGTTCTACTTTGTTCGGACAGAACGTGTGTATGAACGGTTGTAGCAGGTTTTCTTTGTTCTTAGAATATTTTTATGGAACTTTAAGAACATAACTTTCTTGTGAAGTTTGGCATTTTGTCTTTTGATGCTTAAGAATTGTTATTAAATTTCGTAGATTTACGGTAGAGGATAACCAGTAATGCTCTCTGCTGCGAATACGCTGCCATGTTACTAAATCGAAAAATAATTTTCAACATAAAGCAAAGCAGCAAACGTATACCATACTACCACTGGATCATCACATGGGTCATTGTAGGTGGATTTCCAGTTTTTCGTCAAAATGTATTTATTTCTGACCACCGGGTAGTAAGGGTCTAATGCTTACCAGCCTCTTACAAAATTGTACACTTAGACCCTGACTGTCAAAGCTTGTCCGTGTTCCTTCTAGGTTTTGACTTTTAGACCCTTACTGTAAACATTTAACGTTCCGTTTTTGTTTATTAATTCGTGTTACTTTTAGAATTGCTGCTAAACTGTAAAACAGTGCAGTTGACGGTGAAAATTGAGCATTTAACACAGAGACCCTAGGCTGACTCTTACTAACACCTAACACTATCGCCAGTGTTAATAATAGAAACAAATCCTTTAATCTGTCAGTCTTGCAGCCGGCGTTTGCTAATTGGCATTGTTGCGTAATAACAATGTTTAAAACAATGTAAAACAATCAATCTGGTCGTTTAGAGCTCCATAACCCCTGAACCACTTGACCAATTAGAAAAGGCCTTATGAAAAGGGCACAGCTACAGAGCAATACCTGTAAAATGAGCTAAGAACCAGCGTTATAGGACAAATGGTTTGACCTGTAGAGAGGACAGACGAAAGGTACATCCCCAGAACAAGACCAAGACCCAAGAACAAGAAGTTGTCTATTTGGCCCCTCTCTGTATCTCGGGTTTTTGGACTGCAGACAGGCCTTGACTAGTCAAGGCTAGATTCCAAATTTGGTTTAAAGATGTTTACTTTTGACGGAGTTATAAGCTCTCAAAGTTGAAAGTTTAACACAGTAGAGATCCTAGGTCGACCCTTACTAACACTGGCAATAAATCAACGTTATCCTTCTTGATGCGGAAAATAGGGGCCTTCCGATGTCAG
>JAHWFP010095753.1:0-12276 GCA_023313725.1 Lithobius niger | reverse complement strand
AAGGAGTGATATCAACACACCAAAACATTCACCAAGTTAATCGCACCGTTTAATAATTCGAAGGTTAAATGAAAACTAGAACATTGCTACTTTCGGTAGCAATGTTCAAGTTTTCATTTAACGTACAAAGTATTATTCGGTGCGATTAAGTTGGCGAATGTTTTGGTGTGTTGATATCACTCCTTTGAAGGGCCGAACTATTCGGAACTTGGCAGCCCCATTTACCAGTTGTGGTTTTTGATATGATATCACTCCTTTTTTTTTAAATTGTGTATTGACTTAACTCCACTACCGTGCAGATGAGTAATAAAGTGCCACGTCAACAAGAAATTGGTTTTCAACAATTGCTACTACCTTTTGCCTATAGGCCGAACCATTCTCAACTTAGTCACCTCTTTATTGGTTTTTGGTTTGGTTTTAATTTTGTTGTAATTTGTTGTATTTAGTTAGTTTTGGTGTGTTGATATCACTCCTTTGAAGGGCCGAACCACTCTCAACTTGGTGGACTCCTTACCAGTTTTTGGCTTTGTTTATTTTGCTTTGTTTTTAAACTTAGTTTATTTTTCGTGAATTGGACGTGAATACAATTTCTTTGCAACGTTGTTTAGATTTATCGTGATACCCTAGTGTGTGCCTAGACACACGTTCTCATAGTCGGAACTTTGGCCGTCCAATGAGAGACGACGCCGACAATACTAACAATGGTTATAACAATATTTTCGTACTTACGCGTCCTCCCACGCCATCCCTGTTACTCCCCCAGGCTCCAAACCATAAAAGGTACGCAGTTCGTATTGTACTGCATTTATTCGTCCAGTTTCATAGCTGGAAGCCTTCCCGTTATCTCGGAATCGATGAATAATCACCCTATGGGATTTAACATGGGGATGAGTGGACTAGCTAGCTACACATTTTCAACGTTATTGAGGGTCATGCATTGAAAGCAGCTTAGCTGGCGGCATTCCTACACGAGTTAATTTTTGTCAGGTGGGTCATTGCTCTCGATTTCAACACAATTTAAGCTTTTGTATCGCATTATTATTTTTCCCCAAGTACCTGAAATGTGCCCAACTATGCTTCAAGATATAAGACACTGACGCTATGGCGTCGCGCTACAATGGTTTGCAACCTCGACAAATGAATTGATGTGATGTTTGTTGTGATGTTTGTTGCCTAACTTGGCGCGACACACTAGCGTGTGTCTAGATAATCGAGTGCTGAGAACTAGGCATATTGTCCTAGTTCTCAGCACTGGGCGGCCTTTTTTCATTGTTGTTAGCATACAGATCTATTGAATCGAGTGCAGCCCCCGTTCATTGTTGTGTTCCTCCATCCTTGTATTGTTACAAGAGGGCTGAGATGCGGATATCGGTAGATAAATAATATACGAGTGCATTGTTGGCAGAACACGAGATATCAAGCAATATCCGATTTATCCCACAGCCGTGTGGTTTTCATTGCTGTTCACGAGCTAACAGATTGCAAGCATTCCAATGCTGGTTGATAACTGTAGGCCTATTTAGGTATTGCTGTGCCTACTTGCTTGGTTGGTGTGCGTATTTGTTCGTTCCGTACAAACTGAGTGCACTCATAAATCACTGCTAATATCCTCGTTCGTTGCATTTAATTAAAAAAAACTTGAATGAAGGGCCATTCAAAAACCCCGTGGCCGTTTTTAAAGCCATTATTAACTCCCCTCTCCCCTGTGTGACCATATGTGGCCACATCTTGTACCCCCTCCCCCCCAAAAAAAAAAAACGTGGCTCTCTCCCCCTCCCTGTACAACCGTACTTAAAAAAATTGTTATTGTGCCGTACCAAATTTGGTGAATTGATGGTGTTCGACACGAAAAACCCAATGATAAGCACCCCATATTCACACGAAAAACCCAATGATAAGCACCCCATATTCCACTTTCGCATTTAATAAAGGCAGCCGTTTGATTCATTGTGTGAATTATTCACCAAAGTTTTTGGCGATCTGCAACGGACGCTAGACTACACTTCATCCGAGATTTGTAGCCGAGACCGAAAGTAGAAAATTGTAACCAAATACATTCATTATTACGTAGGCCATCACTGCATTAAATAATTGTCTCAGTGAAGCACTCGACGTTAGCCGTACTCTATTTAAACGAAACGCAGCTGATTACAGGCAAATGACTAAAAATAAAGGCATTCTTACATTGTTACGACAAGCCGCGGTGTCTTTCACCACTGTGCGGGAAATGCAGTTCGGTTGACTGGTGCCCAGACGTTAAGGTCTATGTAGGAACAATGTAAGGCCACAGTGGTATGCACGCACTCTTGTATGGTAAATGCAGCAATCCACTGGAAATAATGGCTTTCCCTTCCCCCATTGTGCCACAAATTAGAACTGTAGAATAAATATCAGTAAGTGTGCTGGTATAAGCTTATTTGCCAACGAATGTAACAGCAAGTGACGGATCGAATTTTTTTATTTGCATATTAGCCACTAGCCAGTAGGCCTATACGGTTATAATAGATTTTAACTTTGTTAGCAAGTACGCTAGTACAATACAAACGTATCTTGATCTTGATCTTATGTATAATTGTACCAAAATAAAAAGGTTACTTGCAAATTGTATAATAGAAAGGTGGAGTGTATTATGGTTGAGTGTTTTCTTCACACAATAACAACAGGCGGAGGGGTGAGGGGAAATCAGTGTGACGTTAATTTTGGATAGCCCTACTCCCATCTTTGTAGGTGCTTTGGTTCCAGAGGAGTAGACGTACAAACACACAAACAAACACACTCACATCATACGTCCTTAATGATGTAGATTGTTTTAAAATTAGTTTTATTGACAACGGGCCGCTGGCTCTGCATGCTGTGCTTACCTTATCTTTCCTATTCTTTCTGCCATCCTAAATGCTGCCCCAATCACCCCCTTCCTAAATTTTTAAGGCTGAATATTAGCGACTCCTTCGAGTCCTTTCAAGTCTGTGTGCTCCTGCAATTACCATTATTCGCGTATTATTGCCAAGTGCTTCGTTCATCGTCGTCACCAAAGTCCTTGTCAGTGACGAACCAGTAGACACGTGCATTTTAATTGAGTTGAGAACCCAAGGATGCTTCCATGTTACCAGTGTCATGTATTGTCATTGTCATATTGTCATAATAATTATGGTTTGGCAGCGCCATACTGCGATCTTGGTTCATCTTGGCTGTCGCGAGACCGCGCTGTGAACCCGATCGGATCTCGCTCGTCCGTTATCATGCTGGTCCAGATTGTATTGTTGGTTGCATGCTGAAAAGGACAGATGCAGTAAGTGCAAAGTATTTGTTGCATATTTTCAGGCAGAGCTTGAGGGAAGGAGTCGTGCCTAAAGACTGGAAGATTGGTGCAGTTGTGCCACTGCACAAAAGCAGGAAGAAGAATGTAGTGAGCAACTATCGCCCAGTGTCACTGACTTCTATTTGCTGCAAAATGATGGAGCTTGTCATTGTTAGCAATCTAGTGACACACTTGGAAGTGAACAACCTTCTCTCTCAGAGACAGTTCGGTTTCCGAAAAGGTGCGTCGTGTGAGCTGTTGCTTCTTGATATGATTTACAGCATTGCCTGTGGTCTCGACGAGGGAGCTACGGTTGACCTTGTAGCATTAGACATGGCGAAAGCATTTGATTCTGTGCCTCATGACCTCTTACTTTTGAAGCTTAAAAGCTATGGTGCTTCTGATCAAATTGTTGAGTGGTATCGTGCTTTCCTTCAGGACAGGCAGCAGTTTGTTGTGGTAAACGGTGAGAGGTAGTCAGAAGCTCCAGTCTTATCAGGGGTGCCGCAGGGTTCCGTTAGCGGCCCTATTCTGTTTTTAGTGTAACTGAAGCACTTGAATCCAACAAAGCACTTTTTGCAGATGATTCTACCTTGTACAGAAATATTTCTGGGGCTGTTGATAGGGAGTTGTTGGAGAATGATTTGGATCGCATCGCTGACTGGTGTGTGAAGTGGAAAATGACTCTGAATGCAGGCAAGACCAAGGTTTTATCTGTTTGCAGAAACAAAAATTCCTGATTCCTGAGTACAGAATGAGTGGTAGTGTTCTTCAGGTAGTGGCTAAACTGTCCATTTTGGGAATTCAAATAAATAACAAGCTAAAATGGAATAACCATATTTTGAACCTGTGTGCTGAAGCAAATGCCAAAGTCAGATTCGTCAACCGTATACTTCGCGGCACTCCGCCACATACGAGAGAGGTGGTTTTTCATGCTTTGGTCAAATCAAAACTTGATTACTGCAGTGCAGTCTGGGACCCCGATTCTCAATTTTTAATTGATGTTCTTGAAGGGGTGCAGCGGCATGGTACCCGGATGGTGTTAAATGAATTTACATATGATGCATGCGTTTCTAACATGCTGAACACTCTTGAATGGCAGCCATTGAGTGTTTTCAGAAAGGACAAGCGACTTGTACACTTCCACAAGATTTACCACGGGAACACTATCTTGAATCCTGTTGATTTTCTGGTCGCCCCTGACTACATGGCACGGCATGATCATATAAAAAAGGTTAGGAGGTTCCAGTGCAGCACAAATGTTTTAGCCACTTCTTTTTTCCCCAAAACTATCCGGGACTGGAATGAGCTAACAGGTGAAACTGTACAAAATCAGAACTTTATTGCTTTCAAGAAAAGCTTAGTTGCTCAGCATTCTCGTATACTATGCAGCCACACTAATACTTAGTTTTAGGAGTTATTATTTTTTGGTATATTTGATGTCGTTACAATGCCTTATGGTGCTACGACTATGTTAAATAAATAAATAAATAAATATATATATATATATGATTGAAGTCCTCTCTCCAGCAAAACTAAAACCATTAAATTTCTCCGTTTCTATTCAATATATTTCGACCAAACTTAGCCAGATAGTAGATAGCAACTTTTCCCAACTTTACACCAACTTTTATTATGCAATTCCGTGCTAGAGTAAAAGTAGGGAGCCACACGTAAATTTGAAAACTGTTCACTTCTTGTTGTTCTTCTTCTTGTGTGACACGGTTTCAGAAAAAACTACTGCACTTGCCTAAAATCTGAAACACGAACTTAGCCAGAAATTTCCCTGGGCTTTATCCTCAGAGAGATTACTTTTTGGATTGGTCGATCCATTCCGGAGTTACGGGTTCCTGAACGATCATTTTGATTGTTTTACTTTGTTTTGACCATTGTAATTTGGGAACAATGCCACTCAGCAAACTCCAGTTCCATTCTTCGTGCACGTGTTATGTCTTTGCTAAAAAGTTCATTGTTGTATTAGTGTATTTGTAAATAGAGCGTACGGCTTTGGGCCACGGCTCTGAATAAATACTCGTAGAAAGAATCCGTGTTTCAGCTAAACGCATATAGATTTAAACCCAACTAAGCTACGTTGATTGGCAGCTAGAAACGATAGGATGGCGTATTTATTTCGTAAATGAAGGCTTTCAGACCTGAGTTGAATTGTTTCAAGGTGGCCAGCAACAATGCATGCATAAACCTTTGTAGCACGACGCCATAGCCGTACAAAAGGTGCACGGATTACTAACAAAAACGTCAAGTGTGCCGTAAAAAAGGGGTTATATGATTGAATCTTCACTTGTTAAAATGTACACGGATAAAATTTGGATGATTTTTAATTGAAATAATCAAATGTACAATTGAGAAAATTGCATTTGTTTAAGTGCTCTTGTGCTTTACCTATTATATATTTAAAACTTAAAGCACAACAGCACTTAAACAGGTGCAATTTTCTCAATTGTACATTTGATTATTTCATTTAAAAATCATCTCAATTTTATCCGTGAACATTTTAACAAGTAAAGTGAAACTTCAATCATATAACTCCTTTTTTAAGGCACACAAGGCTTATTTGTTCGTAATATTCAATGGGAATGATATGTAGTAAAAAAAAAAAAGATTTTCGTGTGAGAACAATTTGTACGGAATTTGTATTTTGCTTTGCTTCTAATCTGTTTCAAGATTGAAAGCTTAAATAAGACTATATGATCGAAGTCCTCCCTCCAGCACAACTAAAACAATTAATATATCCGTTCCTATAAAATATTTTTCAACCAAACTTGGTCAGCTAGTAGATAAGTATGGATATATTTATACCAAAAATTATGCAATTCCGTGCTAGAGTAGAAGTAGGGAGCCACACGTAAATTTGAAAACTGTTCATTTATTGTTGTTTCTTCTTGTTTTTGTGTGCCACCGCTTCAGTAAAAAACTACTGCACCTTTCTAAAATCTGAAACATTGACCGAGGGTACACGGAGGTTTTTTACGTCGCTTTATCTTACGTCGACGTAGCTTACGTCGATGTAGTGCTTAGAGCGCTTTAAGAATCTCTGTGTACCCACCTAAAACCATTTCAAGTCGCTTTATCTCAAACCACCCAGATACGTCGACGTCAGGAGTTGAAGCGCTTTAACAACCTACGTGTACCCACCTAAAACCCATTTTCTACGTCGCTCTAAGCTTTCCTTCCCTTTGATTGGTTGAAATGAGCGCGCTGAAACGTCACGAAACTAGGACGGTAACCTGTCACTTCGTTAAAACGAAGTCAAAAGCCAGCTGGCTGAATGGGGACTTAGCAATAAAGAGGGGTTTGCTTGATGGGGGGGATTAGATAAACGTGACGCAGGAACCCCCGCTGTCGTTTTAACTCACTCCAACTACAACCTCCGTGTAACCACCTCTTTCCTAAAGCGATGTGAGTTCAAGCAGACGTAAGGTAAAGCGACGTAAGATAAAGCGACGTAAAAAACCTCCGTGTACCCTCGGTCATGGTCTAAGCCGAAAATTTCCTTGGCCTTCAGCCTCACAGAGGCCACTTTTACAATTGGTCGAGCCATTCCGGAGTTACGGGAGAGAGATGTCTTGGCCCACAGCCACGCACCCTCGCTAATAAAATACAACAACTTAGAAACACAACGGGACCCTGAACGATCAGTTTTATTGTTTTATATTGTTTTAACCATTGTAATTAGGGAACAATGCCGATTAGCAATCGTCAGGTCCATTTTCGTGCACGTGTTATGTTTGTGCTAAAAAGTTGATTGTTGATGGGCAAATGAAAGAAGGGTGACCAGGAGTGCTTAACGCTCGTTAAACCCTTTGAAACCCTTTGAAAGAAGGGTGGTCCAGTTTGTGCATGAAGTGGGTGTCAGGTTGTAAGTATTGTTTCCTCCTTTCTCATACGTCCTGCATGATATTATGAATAGTGCATCGCGGTGAGAGCACAATTGGGATAGGCGGTGCGTGGTTTCATGGTATTCATGGTGATGTATAATGATAGTGTATGCCGTAGTGATGTATCACGTGGAGGTATAGTTAGATGTAATGTACATTGGGTCGATGTATGCTAAGTGTTTATTTTTGTATTAGGGTGGCGGGGAGTGCATAACTACGTGTCCAGGCACCCCGGATAAATAAATCTAATCTAATCTAAAGAAAAGAATCCGTTTTTTAGCTAAACGCATACAGTTTTGGACCAAACTAAGCTACGTTGTGAATTTAGAGGCCAACTCGAAATTGGCAGCTAGAAACGATTGAATGGCGTATTGATTTCGTAGAGTGGGCTTTCAGAGCAGAATTGAACTGTTTTAAAGTTTGCAGCAACAATAGTGCATGCGCCCAGCAACAATTAACAATTGCAAATGAATAAAAATGGCGAATGTTTTGGTGTGTTGATATCACTCCTTTGAAGGGCTGAACCATTCGGAACTTGGCGACCCCTTTTACCAGTTCTGGTTTTTTATATGATAAAAATTACTTCCAGCCACAAGGCATAGATGGAATCGGATTTCGTGTAAATTTAAAGGAGCATTAATTTTAGTTTTCCATTTTTATCAAGACACACGCTAGCGATAACACATATCCAGTTAAAAAAAAAATATGAGCATGGTGACCACTAGACACGTTGTGTCTTTATAGCAAAGGGAGTTTGGCTGTTTTCAGGCATGTGAGGATAAATAACAATGCGACAGAAAAGGCTGACACTTGTTTGATCGGGAGACTTTGGTCGCCTGACAACATAAAAGTCTATTAATAGCACAGCTTACCGCTTTCTTGTTGAAAAAACGACGTGAATAATGTTAATATTTGCCTAATTACGTACTACGTACTACCAACGCTTTTTTTGTATCACGAAAATAAATTCTTCCATGCGGTGAATAAAGCTGGTTCTTAGCTCATTTTACAGGTATTGCTCTGTAGATGTTTCCTTTTCATATGGGCCTTTCTAATTGGTTAAATGGTCAGGGAGCTCTAAACCACCAAATTGATTGTTTTACATTGGTTTAAACATTGTTATTATGCAACAATCCCAAACTGAATATAAATAAATCCGTGCTGTTTGCAAGGAGACACTTCAGTACTAATAAGAAACCCTACTTATTTTCAAAAAGATGACTGCTGTCCTCAAAATCTAACAAAAGCAAAAAAAAAAAAAAAAAAAATGGAACAGAAAACTAGATTGGTGTTTCATATAACTTAGAAAAAAATTGATTTCATCAATTTGCACCAAACAAATCTGATATCTAACCCCAAAATAAAAATTGTTAAGGATTCCTGCCAAGCTTTTCGGCCGTGTGAAGTCGTGATATCAAACGCCAAGCTCTTTCACCAAACTAATCCCACCGAGTAAGACTTGAAACGTTAAATGAAATAACTGAAAATTGCGCAGTAAGCAATTTTCATATATTTCATTTCACCTTCGAACTATTACTCAGTGGGATTAGCTTGGCGAAAGAGCTTGGCATTCGATATCACGACTTCACACGGCCGAAAAGCTTGGCTGGAATCCTTAACAAGTTTTGTTTTGGAGTAGATCTATAGACACACGCTAGTGTGTCGCCGCCAAATAATACTAGATCGTCCGATTGTAGACATCCGATTGTTAAAAAATGATTGTTGATGAAAAAAAGGAGGCCGCATCAGCAGCATTTGCAGACATAGGGCCTTAGGGGCTTCGGGCAGATGACCAAGAGTGGTTAACGCTCGTTAAACCCTTTGACCCCCCCCCCCCCCCTTTTGAGGCCGCATCAGCAGACTGTGTCTTTTAACTGAAACCAACTTATACCTGATTTCAGCATACTGGTGTAAATTCCGCATGCGGAAGACATCTTTGCAAATCGTTTAAATCAGGTGTCTTGGGTCCTGTAACGAAGAAAACGTCAACACGAAAATATGGGAACGTGTCCTTCATGGAGAAAAAGTGTCCTCAATAACTTTGAATTTGTGTTACTGGTGACTAGTCTAGACACACGCTAGTGTGTCGCGCCAAGTTAGGCAACAATCAACACAACAAACATCACATCAATTCAATTGCCGAGGTTGTCAACCATTGTAGCGCGGCGCCATAGCGTCAGTGTCTTATATCTTGAAGCAGAGTTGAGCATTCAGGTACTTCGGGAAAAATAATAATGCGGTATAAAAGCTTAAATTGTGTTGAAATCAAGAGCAATGACCCACCTAACAAAAATTAACTCGTGTAGGAATGCCAGCTAAGCTGCTTTCAATGCTAAAATGTGACCCACAATAACGTTGAAAATTGTAACTAGCTAGCTAGCTAGCTAATAACTAGCTAATTCTAGTCCGCTCATCCCCATGTTAATTTCCATAGGTTGATTATATCGATACCGAGATAACGGGAAGGCTTCCAGCTAAGAAATTGGACGAATGGCTGCAGTACGATACGAACTGCGTACCTATTATGGTTTGGAGCCTAGGCGTGTAACGAGGATGGCCCGTAAGTACGAAAATATTGTATTAACCATTGTTAGTATTGTCGGCATCGTCTCTCATTGGACAGCCAAAGTTCGGACAATGACAACGTGTATACTGACCTGCGTGCCTAAACACACACTAGTGTACCACGATAAATCTAAACAACGTTGCCGACGAAATTATATTCACGACCAATTCACGAAAAATAAACCAACTCTACAAACAAAGCAAAATAAATAAAGTCAAAACTGGTGAAGAGGCCACTAAGTTAAGATTGGTCCGGCCCTTCAAAGGAGTGATATCAACACACCAAAACTAACGAAATAAAACAAATTACAACAAAATTAAAACCAAACCAAAAACCTGTAAAGAAGTAACCAAGTTGAGAATGGTTCGGCCTATAGGCAAAAGATAGTAGCAAATTGTTGAAAACCAATTTCTTGTTGACGTGCCATTTTATTACACATCTGCACGGTAGTGGAGTGGAGTTGAGTCTAGTTTTCATTTAACCTTCGAACTATTAAGCGGTGCGATTAACTTGGCGAATGTTTTGGTGTGTTGATATCACTCCTTTGAAGGGCCGAACCATTCGGAACTTGGCGGCTCCTTTTACCAGTTTTGGTTTTTGATATGATAACTATAGTAACTAGTCCGCAGGCTCCCATGTTAATTTTCATAGGGTATAACGACACGTTTACAGTTGATTAGGGAAAGTTGCCAGATCTAAATTTCGGCAACAGGTAAAGTGTCATATGGGGAAGTGCCTTTTTCTAAAATGAGTGTTGCAGCTTGAAGCACGTGGCCCTGAAGTGGCTCGCAAGTGCAAAATTATTGTTGTAACCATTGTTTTTATTGTCATCCAATAGTGGATTATAACATGCTTATTGCTTAAGTGTTACACGCTTATCGTTTCAGTACCTAATTGTCAAAATTCATTGTTGTTGCGAATAGGTGGGTCACTAAGACATGGAGTATCTTTTACTGCAAAGGTTTGGTCGGTTTTTTGTTACGGTACACGAATCCAAACTAAATTATCTGCCCCACGACAATAAAAGAGACAAGGTGTTTGTGAACACCATGGTAACTAAATGATTGAATGATTAACATTAACCGAGGTAGGGCCAAGTGAGGAGGGATGCGCTGATAGTGTGAGTGAAGCGAACGAAAATCAGCGTCAAACCGTGTCAATTTCGCTGACGTAACTGCTAATTGGGCAATGGCAAAGGTGAAAATTATGAATGAGAAAATTTATAGACATAAAATTTCTCCAGACAAAAAAGGTACGGATGACGATTACATCGTCTGATCTTTTCTTCATTCACAGTCCTCTGAAAGTTGTTATATCCATCCAAACCCCAAACTGGTATAAGAGAAGCCGCCAAGTTTCAAAAAACGGGTCGGCCTTTCAAAGTAGTGATATCATTCAACCAGGGAAAGACCGCCAAGGTTATTCCTATTAGCCAAGTTAATCGCACCGAATAATAAATACTTTGGGCGTTAAATGAAAACTTGAAAAGGACGGTACACGAACTCCTACTGAATTATGTGCCCCACGACGATAAAGGGATATTCTTGTTATTAATTTATTTGGAAGCATTAGTGAAACGGACGTTTGATTTTATGTAGAATTACTGTTCTCATGTTAATTCTCATAGGGTACAAAGACACGTGTACAGCTCATTAGGGAAAGCTGCCAGATCTAAATTTCGGCAGACAGGTAAAGCGTCATATGTGGAAGTGCCTTTTTCTAAAATGGGGGTTGTAGTTAGCAGTACGTGGCCCTCGAGTGGCTCGTACGTGCCAAATTATTGTTGAAACAGGTAAATGTGATGATTAGACCGTGAAATTCTCCGTCCATTTACAAGCCTAAGCAACTGACCGTGTCAATTTCACTGGCGTAACGGCTAATTGGGCCAGAGCAAATGTGAAACTTATGGATGAGCAAATTTCTAGACATAAAATTCCTCCAGACAGAAAAGGTAGAGGGGACGATTAAACCGTCTGATCTTTCGTTCGTTCACAGTCCTATGAAAACCGTGATATCAACCCAAAACCAAAACTGGTATAAGAGAAGCCGCCAAGTTTCAAAAAAGGGTCGGCCTTTCAAAGTAGTGATATCATTCAACCAGGGAAAGGCCGCCAAGGTTAATCCTGTTAGCCAAGTTAATCGCACCTAATAATACTTTGGGCGTTAAATGAAAACTTGAAGATTGCTACCTTCGAACTATTAAGCGGTGCGAGAAACTAGGTGGTGTTTGATGCACCATTTGCAACATTGGACGGCTTGCTCTCTCATGTGTTTGTTGCGGAAGATGTGTATCCCGTTTAGGTATTTTTGCACACACTGGCTAACATACGCTGATTTTAGTTCGTTTCGCTCACTCATTGAGCACTACCCCTTACCCGGGCTCCATAGACTTTCATACGAATTCTTCCACTGGACGGCGTCCATTCTTCCAATGACGGCTTTGTCATTTTTTTTTCAAGATTTGACCGAATTACAGTAATCCTTTTATTTTCATTGTCCACAATGACAGAAACGTT
>JAHWFP010095752.1:0-11894 GCA_023313725.1 Lithobius niger | reverse complement strand
TGCACCATCGGTTTCGCCTCTCGCCCATTACTTTTTAAAATATTTTTCTTCACTTCGTTCAGCATTCTCATTTAGGAATTCATTTCTTGCTGCAATTTTCCATTGAATTTTAATTTTTTTTAAATATCAGCTTTGTATATCTGCTTTGTTAACTGTTCAGATTTATTAACATAAATTTCAGTTTTGTTCACTGTTAAATGTTGAATTGAGTTTTACAAGTTTGAAAAGTATCAGCTTTGTATACTTACTTTGTAACTGTCTAGCTTTGGTAGCAGGTTTGTTCAGCTCTTTTAATAAAAATAGCCTTGTTAACTATTTCCATTATAAAAACTTTTCAATGAATTTTACAATTTTTAAAAGTAACAGCTTTGTATCTGCCTTTTACAGCTTTGTTCCGCTTTTTAACAAAAACATCAGCTGATTGCTTTGTTAAAATTTTGCATTGAATTTCACAATTTAAAAAAAACTTTTAATTTTGTTTAATTTTCCTATCCTCCTCATCAACGTTCTATGTCTGTGATGTGAACAGCTTTGTGAACAAAAATATCATCTTTGTTAACTATTTGCATTATTAAAATGTTTAGGGTGGTATGTTGGGTAACTTACTAGTCAGGTAAACAAAACTGTCGCGCAACACACCTGTCGGGCAAAATATCACTGTCAGGAACTCACCTGTCAGGCAAAAGACTTGTCGGGCAAACATCACTGTCGGGCAACTCACCTGTCGGGCAAACATCACTGTCGGGCAACTCACCTGTCGGGCAAACATCACTGTCGGGCAACAGACCTATCAGGAAACTGAAGTCGGGCAAAAGTAGTGTCTGGCAACCGAGTGTCGGGCAACAGTACCAGACCCATTTATATGTCTATATTTATATAAGGCACAACAATATGAGATAATTTCGCCGCATTCATATTTTGTAGTGGTTTAATCCACACTATTAATGGTTGAGCACAAACATAGAACTGGGATGTTGGGTACGGGAAGAAACAGGGGATGATTGAGATTTTACGAATAAGTTGCTAGTTTCTAATTAGTCCAAGATGAAATACTGTCAGTACAAGTTGTGCTTTAGATTTAAATACAAACAGTGGATTTATTCCAAAAGCTCGCCAGAATTATAGAGACAGGGTGACATTGGGTGATCTAACCTTGGTTAGACCAAGGTGATCTAACCTTGCCTCATTGTATTAAGCACAAGAGCTTGATATGAAATTCTGATGTTAGGGAATTTAAACAAGTTTAGTTTGAAAGCTGTAAGTTGAATTTCCATTTTTTTGGTGCTGCATGTTCTTATTCCGTAAACTTCGGTTAAGCCTGGTAGCATTTATATCGGGTTGAAAGAAAGTTAGGGTTTATTTTTAGCTTAGATGGCCGAAATAAGTCTTAAAGTGGGTCGACGTGTTAATTGGAGGATGAGTTGTGATAAAAGAACCTTTAATCTTGGAGAACAAACCGACAATCCACTAAGCCCGTGGAAGTACAATGAGTTGATTTATCAAGTTGCAACTTGCAACAATGGTCTGAATTAAAAGCTAGACTGCTGTGTCTTTTTTGCAGCGACGTTGCGTCGTTATAGCAAGATGCTGCAGCTATGTCACAAGGTTGGATGGACAGAAAATGACATAACATGAATTGTTGCAGTCTTGATGAAAAAATAATTTGCGAATATTCACAATTATGCGGATAGACGCTACAGAAACTTGGAGGTGGGAGCAAGTCACGATGTCTCCGTAAATCGTCTCATGAAAGGAAAAGGGAATAAAATAAAAAGGGTTAGAGATGATTCGGATAACATAAGGAACGAAAAGGGCACTGGTACAAAAGTTAAACATATTAAATGTTTTAAGCCCTGTCAATGAGCAATACAATGAAAGTTTAAATTGTTCTAATGTGTAACAACAAATTATTGATAAATTCTATAACCTCTTTAATTCGTAACCCAGGTGCACCAGAGGCCTTCAGAAAAGTTGGAAAAAATATTCACACGACATACACTTTGCCAGGTTTCATAAAGAAGTCAACAGCGTTATTTTGAGGTGGAAAATATAGGATTAATACCGTTGAACCGAGATTTTTATGTAAAATAGTACGAATAGGATTTATTTTCTGTCTTATGCACATGAAGGTTCCTGTCGATGACTTAAAAAGTTCAAGTATGCTTCAGGAAAATAGCTACGTTCATACTTCAAATGCTCTGTACTAAATGAAATTAAAATTCAGTTCTTACTGAATGATCAAGTTCAAAATTCCAAAATAATGGCTTGTTTTTTTCACGACTAGCACAAGCAAGGAAATATTTCGGCTGGAACGTAATCCAAATTGGTTAAGTTAACTGTCGTAGATGTTTATCCATTTTTAACGTGAACATGTTACATTAGTAATAACAGTGTATGAATTTTAAAAATTAGCCCTGTAAACTAAAATATCTGAAATTAGTCAAATCGTTACAAATCAGAATTGCTGGATACAATTCTACAACGTGCATTGTTTGCCCAAATAAAATATTACTAATAGCACACAACCATTGTTTCAAACGAAAGGATACCAACTCATAATTATTGTGAGTCGCACATTCACTAGGGGCGACAGGAGCTGTTTACTTTTGCATGGCTACCGAATTTAAGACAACGGAGAGTACGAGTACAGGGCATATAATTTAAATTCACATACATAGCGTAGGTTTTATTATTAAGAAGTTGTAAGTAAAAGGAATTGCGTGTGTGCATAAATGTGTTAATGCTAATGTGGCTTAGACAACTAAAACCAGTTGGGTGTGGACTCGCAAGTTAAAATTATTATCAAACTAGAGGAAACCCGTGCTATGCACGGCTGGTCATCGATGCACCGTTCACTCTGGTATGGTCTGGTTGCTGAGGTGTATATCGATGTTTCATCGAATTAAGTTTTTTGAAACCAATTTTTTCGCACACTGGCTAACCAACGCTGACTTTAGTTCGCTTCGCTTTACTCAGTCAGTGCATCCTGTGACTCAAACCACTGGATGCAAGATTTAAAAAAATGTTTAGGCTGAAGCATCCTTGCTTGGAAAAAAATTTTCGCTGGATATTAATGTTGTATTGCTTGCGGAAGTCCGTTGTACGCACAGGCAGTGCTTGATGCACTGTTTGCAACATGGGGATTGGAATGAGGGTTGTTTCATAGCTGCTTGAAAATACTGATGTACATGGGGATGGGGCTGCTTTAGGAAAAAGCCAGCGCAGCAGACTTGGAAATTCTAGTTATTTCTTACCGTGTGAAATGTTTTCAGTAGAGTGCTTAGAAAATTGTGAAGAGGTAATTGATACAATATAAATCAATTAATAAAATTAAGTTTGATGGAAATGCAGCTTTTCCAGAAGTGGGTAAGGTTTATATCTAAATGTGGGTAATGGTGAAGATAAGATTCGATAACAGTGTTTATCAAGAACAAAAATGTGAAACATCACAATGCCAAAACTTCACACTTTCTCTATCTTACCAACTTATTTCTCGAAATGACGACCTTTAACGTATTACGTTTAAGAGGGAGTGCAACTCCTTTGGTCATCTCAATTCTGACTACTAGATGGCGTTAGCGTCTACAACGTATTTCAGTTACGATTTCAGTTATTCCACTTTTTCTCAGTTATTTTCCAACGGAATAGTGTCATTCTTGTTTCTAATGAAAGAGAATCGTCTTGTCTATAGAAGTGTGGAGTCAAAATTATCTAAAATATATTTTTGCACTTTTGAGCAATATTTTAAGGTTGGCTGATTGAAAGATAAATAAAATCTGTAAACGTGATTGCCATCCAATATCTAGGAATTAAATCCTTATCCTCGTTAAAAAAAGTGTTACTAATTTAAAATAAACAACAAAATACCATAATATGCAGGTGTTGTTTGAAAAAATCATACCTACTCTAATCGGATTCGAACGCAGAACGGGTGTTAAATGTGACGAGGCATGTTGACAAAGAAGGGCTGGATAGCAGTTCCAACGCTCGGCAGATCCGTGCGTTCGGAAATCTGAGCAAAATGACGTTTCATATAATATTATGTATGGAAAGCTAACGACGTAAACTGTGGCATAATTCATTGATAAATTATGCAGCCGAATACCCATATTTCCCGTTCTTGGATTGCATTAGTTGCCCGAAAGAGTGGAAAAACTAAAAAATAATTGTTTATGTTCTTGTAACGTGGATAAAAACAAAACCTTGTTCAAAAATGATTTATACGTGGATAAAAACAAAATCTTGTTCAAAAATGATTTATAAAGGTAGAAAATGCCGCAAAAAATACTAAGTTAAAAAAAAAGTAACTTTCCGAGGATAGTCTCATGTCCTCAGAAATTTTTGTGTTGTGATTTGTTGGTTTTTTCATGTCACATCATGATTGGGCTGGCGGCAGTTGCTAGCAAGCCCTGCAATTCCAAAATGCAGTTCTGTGTTTTTATTACTTATAATGTATTATATTTTGTTTCCAGTTGGGAAAGTATGTTCTTCCCTCCCCCAACTGACTCCATAATTTGTCAGTCCCACCTTCCCATCTGAAGAGTTGCCATTGTCGAATAATTGTAACCCCTCCACGATAATCCCCGCTTCCGAACAATTGTCACCCCCCCCACGATAATTCCCCGTTTCCGATTAATTGTCATTCCCTTCTAATTCCCCGCTTCCGAATAATTTTCACCCCCCCCCCCACCCAATTGTGCCTGTGTTGAATATTGACGTAAATTTCGGTTCAGGCACGTCACATCGAAATCCAGCAGATACAGTAGAAAATAACACACGACCCGTCGACCGGGAAAAACTACCGACGAGAATGGTTTTTTTCCATCTGGTGGGCAATGATGGCGCCAGGGTGGGCTACGCCCCCCTCCCCCCAAATATTTCACGCCACCTCCTCGCCGCCCCCCCCCCCCTGCCTCAGCACTCAGGACAACACCATAAAAGAAGTAATAAAAAAAATTGCAGGCTAAAACTTGAAATCAAATGAAAGACAGAGCTTTTGTATTTTAAATTTAGTTTTATATAATTATATATATACCAACTTAGCAATATATGTGTAGCCTAAGTTATTTTGTGTGTTTATTGGGCTTATTTTACAAATAAATTGTATTGCATTGAAGCAGTTACGGTCAGTTACGGTCAGGTTGAATTAAACGTCCTGACGCCGTCACTGCTGATGGGAATTTTACTTTTTACATAAAGGGAATTTCCCCCATGTTATTAGAATTCCTCTCATTATTAGTTACTGATGGTAAGCGTCATTTAAAATGCGATGTAGAGTAGCCTAACAAAAAATACAACAGCGAATGCTATACCACAGCTACAGTTGACGGCGGAGCCTTTTCCCCGTCCCGACTCTCATTCTGTCCCATACTTAGCTTTGTTTTATACTCGTTTCGTAAGTGTATCTTTTAGCATACTTTTTTTCCCCACCGGCCTTTTTTTTTCCCAGATGTTTTTACGACTGTCATTATATTGTGACCGAAACTGCAGGAATGTGCAGGGAGTGCATTGGAGTGTGTATTGTGACCAAAACTACACTCGTATCGACAAATGCAAAAATATGTAAATCTCCTTCGAATTAGAAAGAAAAAAGAGTGAGGAGGGATATTCTACAAATCAAAGAGGAGGGTAGCCAGTCAGATCATCTTTCCACAACTTCATAATTTTACAACTGAGGGAGAAAATGAGTCGAAAAGCAAATCAATCCACACCATGCCCATCGAAATCAAGAATAAAGTCGATTTCTGGTATAAAATTGAATTTGTCAAGGGATTTGTTTTCCGTATAACGGGAATGTTTTTAAAATTGTAATGCAATGTGAAGGATATAACCAAACTCAAACCATTTGCCGTAAAGAAAACTTATACGGTGGCTATAGTGGATGCTCGAAGGCATAGCGCGGTCACAGCGGAGGCTTCCCTTCTACCGGCGCTGCCAGCGGACGCTTCCCTCCCTCTGGCACCCCTGAAAGTACACGGGGATTTGGGGGACAGCCACGCTTTGTGCTAGAACGATAAACGTCCTAAACTCTCCCCATCAGAAGTGCCGGAAACTCACTTCCGGAATACACGAAGAATAAACCTCTGGCAGTATGCAGTCAGAACTGTGGAGGGCGACGCTGTGCGCAGATTTCCTTCTTTGTTTTAGTTTCGTACCACTGCATCGAAATACAGGTTTACCTCACTAATAAAATAGTAAGCTAAAAATAAAGCTATTCCGTGGATTACTTTCTTCCTTTGGATTTTTACCTTTGGATTTTATATCTTTATAATTTTCTTTATTTGGTTTTATTTTCCTGGATTTCCTTTGCCGTTTAGCCACGTAACGGACTGGTTCACAGTCTTCCGCACAAAATACTACTTGCGCCAGAAAGGACAAAACATGCAAGCATACAAAAAACATGCTTCAACTTTGTGATTGAGCCTCTATGGATTGGATAACCAGAACTTTTATTTTTCAAACAGAAAAACAATTCTATGTGATGGGAAAATAAAACCTTTATCTGATGGGGAGAAATTTTTATCTGATGGGTAAAATTCTACGTGACGGATGAACACGTTTTCTATCGGATAGACGTTCGCTCATTTCGACCTGATGGGTTTTCGGTCTGATGCGAGGTCAGCGAATCTTCAGTTTTGTTTGGGTTTGGATTTTCTTTGTAATTTGTTTTGGGGGGGGGAGTTGTTTTGTGTGTTTTGCATTGTTTTATCTCACAACCCAAAACAACAAATCCTGAACAAAACCTAAAGAAATTTCAGGTAGATAATAAGGTTTTTGGCAAACCCACTTCAATAGGCCTACTGGCATTGTATTATTGCCAGTAAGCTTTATTGATACTGATACGTCACTTGATACACGAAGAGTTTGTGGTTTGTAGGGCTAGCAGGGAGAGTTGTGGGAGGGGGGGGGGGTGCTACTTTTTTCACTTGAATGTGGGGAAGGGGATTTGGGGGCCTTAGATCGGGGAGCGGGGCATCGAAACGTTGTGGGCCGTACTATGTCTTTCCATTTCACCGAAAGTTCAGCCCTGATTAAAATTTGGTGAAAAGGGAATTCCCGTTTCGCCGAACCTCATTTCGCAGAATCAAAATACTCTATAAAAATGTAATATTTCTGAAGTTAAAGAAGCATTCCTAACTGGAAGGACTATGTAATTAGCTGCAGTTTCTGATGAGCGAGGCACGTAATTTGATTTGAAAATAAATATTTTCCAAAACAGGAGTCGGCGAAACGAGAAAACCCGTTTTGCCTAAAATTAAGACATTGATTAGAATTCACCGAAACGGCTATCCGATCACACATTTGATCCCCCCCCCCTTTCGGAAATATTTATTGAGTTGTCCCTGAAACCAGGGAGAATGAACTACAGAGCAAAATATCGCAGGAAAAATGAGAACGGAAATTAAAAAAGGCGAAGAAAAAAGGACAAATAAAACCATATCGTCTAAAAAGGATCGCGAAAGCCACTCACGCAAAACGAGCCACGGGAATTGTGTAATTGATATATGGGACTAATACTCTCCCATTTTGTGATTTGTAGAACATCCTGCCTCATACTCACTTTTTCGTTCTAATCCGATTACACTAGACTACCTGTGTTACAAATGCTAGACATATATTTTTGTCGATTTATAATTTGTTGATGTATATTAGTTTGGGTGCAGTATTGGAGCAATGGAGCGCAATCTAAGTCAATATTTGGAAGCACAACGACGTGTAACTGCAATACTAAGGACAGTTTTAAGTCGACCGCGTGTGGAACGTCATTTTACTCAGATTTCCGAACGCACGGATCTGACAAGCGTTGGAACTGCCATCCAGCACTTCTTTGTCAACATGCCTCGTCACATTTAACACCCGTTCCGCGTTCGAATCCGATTAGCGTAGGTATGATTTTTTTCAAACAACACCTGCATATTATGGTATTTTGTTGTTTAATTTTAAATTAGTAACACTTTTTTAACGAGGAAAAGGATTTAATTCCTAGATATTGGATGGCAATCACGTTTACAGATTTTATTTATCTTTCAATCAGCTATCCTCAAAATATTTCTCAAAAGTGCAAAAATATATTTTAGATAATTTTGGCTCCACGCTTCTCTAGACAAGACGATTCTCTTTCATTAGAAACAAGAATGACACTATTCCGTTGGAAAATAACTGAGAAAAAGTGGAAATAAGATCGTAACTGAAATACGTTGTAGACGCTAACGCCATCTAGTAGTCAGAATTGAGATAACCAAAGGAGTTGCACTCCCTCTTAAACGTATTACGTATTTTGCTCTAACTGCACCAAAAAAAAGCGAATCTGGTAGTCATCTTAATATACCGTAAATGAATCGAGTAATAATTCAGAAAGAAGGACTATAACAAGCTTAGGGAAAAAACTAATTTTACAGTGTTCTAAGGTAAAATGGGAGTGTTATACATTTCATACTAAAAAAAGTAAAATGTTAAAGGGGATAAAGGAGGGAAATCAACAGAATGTTTTAAACAAGCAAAAGATAACTACTGAAGAACTTGCCCATTAGAATGAATTTCAACCAGTAATATGCTGATTATTGATCCTAGATGAATTAATCGAGTTGACCATTCCCTATACACGACCTTCAACTTGGCGCATTCTTGTATATAGGCAATCACCAAAATATTGGCCAACCTTTTTCGTTGGATGAAATGAACTGTGGCAACCAAAAATACAAATAAGTAGGTAGGAGTTGTTTCGCCCAACACCATAGCCGGATCAGTTTTTACCCGGAAAAGATGTAAAAAAAATAATAGAAATCCTAACAAAATCGGGCGTAAAATTGATTATTCATTTCAGTGGGGGTGTTGGAGTTATGAGTTTTTAGTATTGGCCTACGTGCCGCCACTTTAACAGCTACAAGGATTCCAAAACATGCTCCTAATTCTTAGGGTCAGTGCTTTTGATCCACCAAAGCGGTTGAGTGCAGAATTCTACCCAGCTCTAAGATAAGAAATTCTGTTAAGAATTAATATAAAAACAAGTTACTCCTGTAAAATTAAATATTCGCAATTTGACATCTTCATAATGATTTTGAGCAGCAAATAAACTTGCGTCTAAGAAAAACATAAAATAATAAGTGCAAATATTAATTCTTAAATTTAACCCTTCTCGAATGTAATTTCGAACCTAATTAATTTAAGTTAAAGAAAATAATAAATATTGTTTGTCAGGTCTACTAATTCGGTTTCCGGTCTGGATCTTTTGCAGGATGTACAGCACCATCTGTATTTTCACCATCTTAATTGCAGCAAGGAAAGAGTTGTATTGTAAAACAGGAATCAGGCACAGTTGCACCTAAAGAAACCTGCACGTGGTTCCTGAGGTAAAGCAAGACCATGAGAATCCCACTGTAGAAGCCTATGGCGCTCCCCTAGTCTCCTTTGACGAGCCTTTACCACGCTTAGGTTCTTGAGGCCTCTAGAGTGCTTTCTCAGGGAGCCCGACAGCTCCCAATTCGTCCATTCTGACATGCTGCTTAGTGTATAGTCAACTTCTGACTAAGAGGCACCGGTTGACTCAACGTATAGGAACATTTTCCCAATTGTTCTTCGACATGAGCAAACTGGTAACGTTCTGAAATGCAAGTTGTCGGCACAAATTCGAAGATGTGACTTTTTGCTTCGATGTAAGGCCTATCTACTGTGAATGCAGAGCATATCCACTATAATAGAAATGCCACAATGAAGGACATGATGCATTATCTCGATGGACGGACGAGTCAATAGTCAATTTGAAAATTTCTATTCTAAACCTAAGCAATAGAAATAGAAAAACCCAGACATGGAGCATACATCCATCCAACCCAAACGATGTCACCTAGAGATCGAACCAATGAACCGATTTTCAATTTGTGCAGCTCAAAATGTAGGTATTAAAACCGATCAGGGCCTTTTGAACACGATTTTGATGTTACTGCAGTATTCGCATCGGTAGAGCAATTATTATTGTAGAGCACGGGGCAGAAATCATTAGGTGGAGTAACAAATTTTTTGCAGAAATTTTGCAGAAAACATAAATTTGGTACACAAGTCTATCTTAACAGTAAAAATCGAACCAGCCATGGACCCCAATGATATACCCAAAGTGCCACCAGTGCCCCCCCCCCCCTTCCCGCCACAGAACCTCCTCGTGATGCCTCCCAGGGGTTTGGGCAACAAATTTTTATAGATCAAGCTACTATCATGAAATTGGGTGGAAAAGTCACTCTTAGCAGTATAAAACGAATCAGCCATGGAAAAGACTCTCTTATAACACTTATTTTAAGGTGATTACAGTGTTCTTTTCTGTGTTATTCTTGCTAAAACAAGAAAAAAGTAAGGGGTATTAGTATTAAAAAACGCTTAAGAGTATAAAATACGGATGTAAGCCTTAAAAAACTTAAAGCCCTAAAGAAACAGATATTAGAAAAAGACATGTAATCCATCAGCGTCGCACTAATATGTGTAAAAGAAACTCCAGCTTGTTTTTTGGGTCGCTGGAGATTCTTTTAGACGTATTAGCGCGACGCTGATGGATTACATGTCTTATTCTAATATCTGTTCCTTTAGGGCTTTAAGTTTTTTAAGGCTTACATCCGTATTTTATACGCTTAAGCGTTTTTTAACACTAATTTTATCAGGCCTAGTTTCGTAAGGATGCTCACCAATACAATCCGAAATTTGTGAACCCGTTACGTGACGTCCTGTGTAGTCGCCATCCCATCACGTGATGTCAGAACTCTGATTCAGATTTCACCGTTATTCTCGTGACACCTTTCAATTATTTACCAATGTCATTCGATACTTAACTCCAGTGTTTTGATAAATTGTTTCATTAAAACTTGTAACCCCCCCCCCCCTTTCTCATCAAATCAAGGACCGCGATAGCGGTCTTTATGTAAGCCTCAGCATGAACTTCCATGTTAAACGTCAACCTTTGAACTCCTATAGTCTCGCCCAGAATTGACATAGACCAACGAAATTCGGTATTTGGGGTCGTGGCGTAACTATTTCACCACATTACAAATTTTATTGACAACAATCAAACCTTTCGGCGTCCACAGCATGGCCATTTCTTGTTGTTGTTGTTGTTGTTGTTGTTGTTGTTGTTAGGACTCTCTGCCGTCACCTGGAGACCGAACCACTGAACCGATTTTCAAGTTCTATAGCTTAAAACGTAGGTCTGGACAAGGCATAGGGCCTTTCGCAGGCTATTTTAACGTAACTACAATATTCTTGACACGGAAAGCCAAATGGGCTAAAACTTTTGCTCTCACCTAGAGATCGAACCAATGAACTGATTTTCAATTTGTATAGCTTAAAATGTAGGTATTAACACCGACCAGGGCCTTTTAAATCTGATTTTGATGTGACTGCAGTATACTCGTTGGAAGAGCAATTATTATTGCAGAGCACTGGGCAACAGAAATCATTAATGTTGCAGTTGGGACTCTTTGGCCTCGTCTGGAGATCGAACCACAGAACCTATTTTCAGGTTCTATAGCTTAAAACGTAGGTATGGACAAGGCCTAGGGCCTTTCGCATGCTATTTTAATGTAACTACGTTATTCTTGACACGGAAAGCCAAATGGGTTAGAACTTTGCTCTCACCTAGAGAACGAACCAATGAACCAATTTTCAATTTGTACAGCTCAAAATGTAGGTATTAACACCGATCAGGGCCTTTTGAACACGATTTTGATGTTACTGCAGTATTCGCATCGGCAGAGCAATTATTATTGTAGAGCACTGGGCAGAAATCATTAAGTGGAGTACCACATTTTTGTAGAAATTTTGCAGAACATATAAATTTGGTACACAAGTCTTTCTTAACAGTAAAAATCGAACCAGCGATGGACCCCAATGAAATACCCAAAGTGCCATCAGTG
>JAHWFP010095747.1:0-16715 GCA_023313725.1 Lithobius niger | reverse complement strand
CAATTTCGAGGCCCTCGAAATTAACAACGTTGCTTAGTTTGGTTTAAAACTATATCCGTTTAACTGAAAAACGGATTTTTTATTTCATTTATTAACCCCAGAGCCTTGGCCCGCAGCCGCATGCTCCGAAATCAAACTACGCACTTAATAGCTATCTTACAGACTTTCTACAACTCTTTCATTGTTGGACCATGGTTGCGGCAGTGGATTTATATCATGAAGACACACAACTGCAACAATGAAACCGTTGTCTTACCACTAGTAGGAACCATGGCTAGGAGTGGGTTTCTTACTTACTTACGTAAGTAAGAAACCCACTCCTAGCCGTGGTTCTTAAGAAAACGAAGGCGTCGGTTTCTTCCTTACGTAAGTAAGAAAACGAAGGTCTTTGTTTCTTACTTAAGTAGCAAAAATACAATCGCTGTCCATATTTACGTATCCCAAATCGTTTCGAAAGTATTATGAAACTATTTCACACTTTAAATTAACAACTATTTATTTTTAAAATAAGAAAAAAAAATTCTAGGCATAGCAAACGAAGGCGTGGGGTTCTTACTTACGTAAGGAAGTAAACGAAGGCCTTTGGTTCTTACTTATGTAAGTAAATCTAACCTACTGCTGCTATCAATGTTTGCGTATCAATTATTCACGTGTCAATGTTTCCAAAATAATACATTTATTATAGCTGAAAAAGACCCAAATGAAAGAGTTAAAATTGACAAAATGGTATTTATTTGCAGTTATTGAGTTTGAAAAACGGTGTTGAAGCAAGGAACATTCCCGACAACAATGGCTCGTTATGCTATCACAATGGCTCGGTTACTAACAATGCATATCTATGTTGTCAAAATATGTTCGACGATGGTTCGGCAACAATACACTAACACTGTAGCTTTATTGCAACAATGGCTCACTCATTAAAGATCCAACTCGTCGTTGTACAAATATGTTAGACGATGGCGTTGGGCAACAATAAGATAAGACTCGCTTTATTGCCGTCGTGGCTTTGCCACTCGGGTAAACAGCGAAAGTCTTACCTTATTGTTGCCGAACGCCATCGTCTAACTGATACTAAAACCATGTCACAACACATGCACGACATAACCATGCACGAAGAATGAGCGTCTGCTTAATGGCAAAGTTCCCTAATTATAACAATGGTTAAAACAATGTAAAACAATGTAACTCCGGAATGGCTCGACCTATTGAAAAAGTGGTCTCTGTCAGAATGAAGCCCAACGAAATTTCTGGCTTAGATCACGTTTCAGAATTTAGGTAGGTGCAGTAGTTTTTTTCTGAAACTGTGTCACACAAGAACAACAACAACAACAACAACAACAACAGCATGTGAACAGATTTTAAATTTACGTGTGGCTCCCTACGTTTATTCTTGCGCGGAATTTGATAAAAGTTGGCATTAATAAACCTTCCATACCTATCTACTATCTGGCCAAGTTTGGTCGTTGAATAGGAACGGAGAAATTAATAGTTTTAGTTTTCCTGGAAAGAGGACTTCGATGATTGAAGTCCTCTCTCCAGCAAAACTAAAACTTTTAATTTCTCCGTTCCTATTATATATATTTCGACCAAACTTGGCCAGATAGTAGATAGGTATGGACGGTTTATTTATGCCAACTTTTATCAAATACGACGAAGCTTGCGCAGAACATGAACAGAAATACGCATTTCTAATGTTCCGTTTTTTTGCAAATAAAATTGGGTGGACAGTGGACATACCATACACATGACAGACCAGTTCGTAGCAAATGACAATAACAGAAGGGTGGTTTTCCCAGTAAGGTAGAAATGAGCGTTTTATCCAATTCTATAGAAACTAATTGACCTACTGCAATTTTCTTTATTTATGCTTTTAGATCATTTTACGGTCATCTAGGCTCTGTCAGTAATTTAGTTTATTGTTGTTATCTTAAGGAAAATTAAAATTGTATAATCAACTTTTTAGTTTTGTCCCTGTATCACAGTAATTGGTCACATGCTCTTTGGTGAAACATAAGGTGAATTTATTGTTATTTATCATAATGACAAATCACAATAAATTCACCTTTTATAATAAAATCAAAATGTATTTGACATTTTAATGAATTTTTATAATTAAATATATGTTTGAAGCCAAGCATAGCAGTCCTTCCGGTCACGCTACACCTTTAGTAGACTTTCGACGAAAATTTTAATGTGATATTCTATCCAAAGAGGACAGCACTATAGTTTGTTCCACATTATGTTTGCAGAAAACTGACTGTATGACACCACGTTTCCTTGCACTACAAGTGTAAAAACACGTGGATATCACACTTGTAGACTCTACACAGTTACTGTTACAGTCTGCGAGTGTGATATCCACGTGTTTTTACACTTGTAGTGCAAGGAAACGTGGTGTCATACAGTCAGTTTTCTGCAAACATAATGTGGAACAAACTATACACACGTTGATAGTGTTCAAGATGTCAGCAGCCAAAATTTGAAATCTGCGTGCCATGCCTTGAGAATCCAGGAAATTATTGGCTAACCATGACTTTGTTTACAATCTTAGTCGTTACCGAACACAACATATTGTTGAGGGTAAACATGGTAGTGTAAATCTTTGTTTGGGATAGCTCTAGTGACGTATGTTATTTGAGCCACGTGAATGCGGCTTTGCTACTGCAGCACGTCGTGTTAAGCCTATTTTCTACAAAAAACGATGTGAATGTCCATCCCATCACGGTCCTTCCCATCACTTTTGAAGGACTATGATTTCATTAATTTCTTATAAAAAAAACAAAAAAAAAACTTTATCTAATAGTCACTATCTGAAATGCAACTGGCAACTAATCCTTACTGGGCCATTTGTTTTTGAATTATTGTTCATCAATCTTCTAATATTATAAGGCAAAGTTTCACAGAGGGACGATGACAACAACCGCACCTACTCCTTTACAGTGCAAATGGCAACTAATTCTTATAGGAGTATAGTGTTCATTAATCGTCTAATATTGTACGGCAAAGTTTCACAGCAGGTCGAGGAAAACAACCGCAACAATTAAACAATGATAACGGACTAAAAGTTGAAATTGGCACATTGTTGCCTAGACTGACAATTTGCTCTGCGCGGTCACTCAGGGGAAAGTCTTAGATGCATCATGCATGCGGACAGGTTTTTTTTTCACTTGGTTCGGATTGCTCAAGCCAAAGTGCTGGAAGTGGGGGGGGGGGGGGGGTGGATAAGGAATGTCCATTTTGGGGCATTTACGTCTGTGAGCCCTACTTTTGGCATTCGAATGTTTTAATAACTAAAGAGATTGGGAGGAAAGGGGAGAACAGTACTTAATTCAACTACACATCCAAAATTAACTAAGTGTAGCAGAACTTCCCTTCCAACCATACAGCGCTATTCAAAATTGTTGGGTTTTTACTTAAAGGATGGGTGCAGCTTGCAGTTTTGCAGTTATCGCATTCATAGACAGGCAGAAACACAAACAATGGACGTAACTGTAAGTATGTCTCAGAAGTCCCGAACCAGGTAGGCCTATGTGGTATAGGCCTATGGTATAGGCCTATACTACACCCAGAGGATAGTCCTGGCTTCGAGTCCTGGGTCCTATCCTATTAGGTGTATATTTTGCTCATATAGTTTGCTGATTTGTACACCTTAGGCCTAATATGGTATAAGTGTACATCATATAGGCCTACACTGTATAGGCCTACATGGTTCAGGAATTCTCAGACATACTGTATACGTATAATAGACGACAGACTGCAGCAGTGGTATAGGGAGGCTCCTCCATTTCCTCTAAGCACTGCAACAAAAAGTAATGTGTAGTGGGTGGCTAGCTGTGTGAGGGAGGTGATCTGGCCGGTGCCTGGAGAAGGGAACTTGGCCAAGTCACTGCTAGTTAGTGACAGCCAGGATACTGTGAGAGCCTACCAGGCTCCTTCAGCTGCTAGGGGAAAGTCAGGATATTATCTTGACTCCTACATGCATCTTAAGGTTTGCCACTGCCCCTTTCTATCACTAGACTTCTTTCTGATTCCAAAACGTCCAGTAAGGTTCGTATTTGAATCGGTTCACGTATACGAGCATTAGTATACTTCAGATGACTTAAATCTCAATAAATTTATTAAAAAAAAAATGATTACAATGATAACAATGATTACATCGTACCTCAATTTATGAAGCTTTTTATACGTATTATCGTTACACAACTTACCACGGATTTGACAAATTAACAAATGACAAATGACAAACTAAATAACTAAATGACAAATTAACGTAACAACCTTAAAATTGAAGTTGAACACAACAACGGACAAGTCGGACATCCTAATTCTTTTAACACACTTGACAAAACTGTAGTATAAATTAACAATACGTTATAACATGTTCGAAATTGGGCGTAAGTTAAAATGTTAATAGTAACGATTTAAAATATCACACATAACATTACAGTTATACACTACGTAAGCGTTCGGATCGTCAAGTTTTATTCAGCCCAAGGCCGTCGCCAGAATTTTTTTTTACCCAACAGCTAAAACTAATCTTGTCACGTTTTCTAATGTCTTCAGAGCAATGACCAGAGTACAAGATATGCACCTGACCGTCGCACCTTAACTAGTTCATGCTACCGAACTTTTCACCCACAGTGGCCGCTGTGAATACTGTGGCCTGGCCACAGTCCTGCTTCAGCCCCAGCATAGCAACTTCCATGGTAGCATTGCCCCCAACATTCTCTGCACCCCGAAACATTCTCTGCATTCTCTGCACCCTGAAGTCCGTTTGGGTAGAAACCCTTCAGAGAAAGTCAGCACTCGCTGCAGGATTTCATACTCAGTGCTGCAGCTAGCTTGTTTTTCAAAGGGCGTGCAAGAGTAAAATGCAAGGCCCCAAAAATATAAATCTTGGGTTCAAGGTTGTGACCTATTTTATACTACCGGCCCATGGGCTGTTAAAATGAATTCGATAAAACAAAGGCCGTAACAAAGTTAAAAAATTCGAATGTTACTTCTGTCCAGGGAGGGTGTTTAGGCCTAACTCTATCGCGGAAAATTCGGCGTTTATGCGATCATTCATGCACGAGATCTGGGTTCGGTCCAGCATTACAGCAACTCCTTTATTCTCATTTGTTCAGGAATTTAATTTATTGATTTCCTATTTTATTTAGTTTGCTTCATGTATGAAGGTTTTTAGTTAATGTTGGTGCAGAAAAACCACGATTTAAAGGGGTGAAACATTGATTTCCTTGAATGTATGAAGCTTTTATTCAATTTCTAGCAGTAAAATTACCACCTAAAAAACTTTAAAGGCGCCTGTTCATCATCTTTTCAACTCCTAGAAGCAGCACCGTAGAATCTTAGAGCAATATAAAGAAAATAGCGGTAAATAAAAAAAAAGAAACGACACTTCGCAACAGTGCCGCGAATTTTCATAACTAAAACGAGATCACGTGAGCCACATCAGCCAATTGGATGACGGAGAATCTGGAACGTGGATGCTGTGATTAGAATATGGGCAATGCAATCGAAATTGTGAAACGGCGCCTTTAAGGTCAGAAATTGTGAACTAACCTAGTTATAGCCCCCCCCTACCCACAGGGGGGGGGCTGTAACTAGGTAATTTGATGCTTTCTGACCTTAAAGCATTAAAGGGGGGAGGGGCCGTAGCTTTGCCAGAGCTGTTAATAGGCGATTTGCGGTTAAGTTTCGTGCAAAAATGTAGGTCCATCCTTTAAATTTCGGATCCCTTGCCTCATGGGCCCGGGTTCCTTGCACCCCCCCCCCCCCTTAATTGTGGCACTGTTCATACTCTCACTGTTTCTGCACTATATTCAAGGATAAGATATCATTTTGGAATGAAGCATAACAACCCTATGTCCACAGGAAGGTTTGTAAGGAAACCCAACAAAGGGAGTGTTAAGTGTTATTAAGATGATGATTGTATTCCGTTACAGCGGGGTGGTACGAGTGAGCACGTTCGCTGTATAGGCTTGAATCAGTCACCGCCCTTCGTTGGCATAAACGCAGCGCTGGCCGCTACTGTCATTAAAACAACAATGGATCCAGAGTGAGGTAAATAAAAGTCATGGGGGTGGCAATGCTGAGGTAGACTGGAGGGCAAAATACTTTCTGATTTCTTAAATAAGAAGCACCACTTAACTCAGTTACTGTTGCCAACTTTCTTGCATTGTGGTCGTGTAAGGTGCCCAAAAAATGCCTGCACTAGTAGACACAAAGCGAGTCGGTTTAGACTGCCAAATCCACTTCCCAAGACCGCTGACTGTGTCAAAGACCACACACTTGTAGGCAGAAAGCAGGCCCATCGAGTACAGGGCCCAGAAGAGTAATTTTGTGTCACATTCACACAAACAGCGAAGGGAGACGCAGTCCTCGCAGCCCCACAAGTCGCGCTCAGTTGCCGGATAGTCGATTACGGCTTTGCCATTAACAGTATTGAAAACAATTCGAGGCACATACCACACGGGTTGTTTCATAAACCAGCCATGGGAAAGGTGTTCGTAGTAGAAATCGGTGCGCAGTAATCTCGCTTTGAACGCTAAGCGCCAAACGTGTTTTTCCGACAGCGAAGCGAACGGAATCGTCCCTTGTTGACCGTCAGGGCGGAGGGTGAGTGGGGGGTGCGGAACAGCTTCTGAGGGTCCCAAGTTGCGGATTTGTTTTGCGTACTGTACCACGGACATTACATTGAGTAAATCCCGGACCATAACGATTTCACCATTACACGACATCGATACGGTGAACTTGATTCTCAGTTCGGATTTTCAGTTCGGACAAGAGCTTTCAACTCCACTCACCTTGCAAACCAGGCAAAAAATTGGAACGACAAAAGCTTAAAAACTAATTGATCGTTAACGTCGCTGCACCAATGAGTCAGATGTCAATGTCAATAGTAATAATATTGGGTCTTTCACAGAATGCGAAACCCTGCAGCGCAACACTGATGGGTTTGTAACTACAGAAATGAGCCTAAAGCGGGGAAAAACTCACCGGTCGGGCAGTCACTTTTCTCGCACGCATAACGCTGCAAAGTCCGGAAGTTTTCGTACAAACTAGTCCACTCGCAGCACTGACGACGTTTAGTTACCCAAAAGTGACACTAAGTCAGAGAGCAACCACTTCTCATCTTTCTGCCACCGATCTTACAACGGTACGAATGCCATAAATGAACGCACTCAGAAACTCGTGTAGGCAGAGACGTAGCGACCCACGGCAGCACCAGCAACCAGCAGCTGTATCACTGGCCACAGGCTGTGTATAGCGCGACTATATGTTGTGCTTTTTTTTTTGTTGTCGTCGCTCGCCGCCGCGCGTTTTGAAAGATCAATTGACATGATTGGGCTCTTTTCAGTCTCATTTTGCGAACCAAGAAGCTTCTATTAAGATCATTTTGTCTACCCACGCGTCCGTCCGTGGATCCACGAGGGTTTCTTTCTATACGTCAATCCGTTTACGCATGAAAAAACAACTTTAGAATGGCTGAACAGGTGATTTTCATGAAATCTGGTTCCTGGAAACATTGCCCAAATTTAATTACTAAATTCGGCCGAATCGAGAGAGAATTACACTGGCACAACTCTTAGTTGAAAAATGCCATTTTTAATTTAACACCAGATAAAATTAGATGAGAAGGGCAACATTTACTTTATACTTGTGTACTGGTAATGACACTAACATCAAGACTTTCAAAGACTAATGTGGCAAAAAGGGGAGTGATAATTTTTTTCCGGAATAAACATTATAAATCATTTGTGTAAAATGTTGTTAAGTGTGTGTTGTGTGTAATGTTAATGTATAAAATTTGGTCAAATATGATCTACGCCCCAAAACAAACTTGTGAAGGATTCCCGCCAAGCTTTTCGGCCGTGGGAAGTTGTGATATCAAACGCCAAGCTAATCCTACCGACTAAGACTTCAAACGTTAAAAGAAATATATGAAAATTGCTTACTGTGCAATTTTCAATTATTTCATTTAACATTTGAAGTCTTAGTCGGTAGGATTTAGATTGGTGTAAAGAGCTTGGCGTTTGATATCACGACTTCACACAGCCGAATAACTTGGCGGGAATCCTTAACAAGTTTTGTTTTGGGGTAGATATCAGATCCTTTTGGTCCAAACTGATGAAATCCATTTTTTTTCTTAGTAATTATGAGATGGAAACACCAATCTAGTTTTCAGGTCAATTGCTTTTCTCTTTTTTTGTTGTTGTCTTTCGTTGTATGTTGAGGACAGCAGTCACCTTTTTTCATATGATTAGTGTTTCTTATTAGTCCTGCAGACGCACGGTAGTTTATTTAATGTTCAGTTTGACAATGTTGCATAATAACAATGTTTAAAACAATGTAAAACAATCAATTTGGTCGTTTACAGGTCCCTAACTCCTGAACCACTTGACCAATTAGAAGGGGCCTTATGAAAAGGGCATATTTCCAGAGCAATACCTGTAAAATGAGCTAAGAACCAGCTTTATTCATCGCATGGGAGAATTTATTTTCGTGATACAAGAAAAGCGTTACTAGTAGCCAGTAAGTAATTAGACAAATATCAACGGTATTCACGTCGTTTTTTCAACAAGAAAACGTTAAGCTGTGTCATTAATTTACACGGCCGGCAGGCCTTGTATTAGCATGAAAATTGGACAGGAGGAGGCAGAGGCGGCGGAGCGGCTAACATCGTTAAAATGTTGCAATGCTGCAACACGCAACACTAGGCTAACAATAGGTGAGGCGCACAATATCGGATTATATTCACTACACGAGCCTACAGACCATAAGTCATACGCTCGACGCTAAAATCTTAACCTACAACTTAACCTATTCAGTGACACAGTTAAATACAGTTACAGACAGCTTGGCTATATTAACAATAACAGTATTTTACCCCGTACTCGCCAGAATTCCCCAGAGTCACTTCCGAGTCTGGCCAAACCTACCCGTCTGCTCACAAAATCTCACTACTTGCCGCAGAGTGGACAATGTCCCGGCATTGTACGAGGAGGCGCCCAAAATTTCCCTCAAGTCACCCTCCCAGTCCCCCAGAATCCGGCCCAATGATGGCACACCAAAATAAAGTGCCCCACTGTCTCAGGCTCCGTACCACACCTGCAGATCGGAGAGACGCTGATGCCCAGCCGATGCTTGTGAGCATTCAGCAGTGCGTGCCCCGTCCTGAGCCTGGACACCAGCGCCGGGTCCCTCCTGGAGAGAGCATCCAAGCCACACGGAGAGGCAACGGTTGGGTGGATGTCATAAAGAGGCCGGCCAACGCTACTACCATCCCATTCTTCCTGCCAGTCCCAAACAGATACCCACCTCAGCACTGGCAACAAGTTCCTTGGAGTCACTGGGAAAGTCACAACATTGCCCCTCTCCGCGAACCCCTGCCTAGCTAACCCATCCGCAACTTCGTTCCCGAAGTGCCCAACGTGGCCTGGAACCCACCTCACCAACACCCTGATTCCCAGCTGTACAGCACTTACTAATTTCAGGCCGATCTCCACAGCCAGCGGATGACTAACATCCAACTGCCTGAAAGCCGATTGCAAGAAGCGGATCCCTGCTGCCGAGTCTGTCAGGACTAGAAACTGCCTCAGATGTAAATCCAACCCCACATCCAGCGCGACCGACATGGCCACCAACTCTCCAACAAAGGCTGATGGGAGGCACCGGAGAAAATAACTGTATTCCTGGTGAAACTCAAAGATACACACTCCGGCCCCTCCCTCCCACCTTCCACTGGAAGAAACGATGCATCACAATAGATATCAATCCATTCGGGGTCAGGCTCGCAGGTTATCGAGCCCCACACCAGGACCACGGTTGTCCCCCACACTTTAATCTCGGTGCGGGGAAGGCACCCAAACCTCGCTGCTGAAGCAGAGTAGCACCCAAGCCCAGTGCCCCTAAAAGCTTACGAGCCCAAGGACGCAGAGAAGAATAGCGAACCAGGCACCTAGCCACCGGATCAGCACCTCCTCTGGCTGCAGCCCTGAGGCACAGGGCAGCCAGGGTCTCCCTGGCACGGATACGGAGCGGTACTTCACCTGCCTCAATGTGCAACGCAGGCACCGGCGTCGAAGGTAGACAGCCGGTTGCCGTGCGCAGGCAGCCATTCAGAGCCACCTGTATTCTCTGCATGGCCACCCTCGAACCAAGAAGAAAGGGCAAATGAAAATCAACGCATGACCGAACATATGTCCGAAACAGTGTCATTATAACCGATCGCTTTGCTACAAACCTATTAGAGGCCAGCGACTTGAGGGCCCCATGACGAGAAATCACACACTCCCTAACATTGCTTGCGTCCACCAACCAGGACAGTTGCGGATCCAACCTGTACCCCAGGTAGCTTACACAGGTGGCCGCTTTCACCACCGATGCACCAACCCGTATCGTACCGGCAAGCGTCTGCCCGCGAGCAAAAATCATTAATTCCGTTTTTGGTGCAGACAGAGCCAGCCCCATCTCCGCAAGAAGCGTGATTTCCCTGGCAATGATTCCCTCCAACGTTGACAACATACAACCTAAATCGGAACCAACCACCCAAACTGCCACATCATCCGCGTATGCCACAATGTTGCCCAACATACTGAGATCCTTGAGGACGGCGTTGATTGCTACTGCAAAAAGAGTTGGACTCAGACAACTTCCCTGCGGCAGCCCTCTGCCTGTCGACCTCACACTTGACCAATAGCCACCAACCCTCGTGGCGTATCCCCGGACACCCAGCAGTGCAAGGATAGCCTCGCCGAAGGTCTCACTAACCCCCATTGACTGCAGAGCCGGTTTAACCCAGGCGATGTCCACCATGTCGTATGCTGCCTTAATATCAAGGAAAGCAACAACAGCTATCCGGTTGTCCACCCATGCTTCCCGGATCCCTGCCTCCAGATAGAACATGGCATCCTGCGCACCCCTCTGTTTTCGAAAACCAAACTGGGTTGGGTAGAAACCACCCGACCCCTCCAGTACCTTATTTAGCCTACCAACTAACACCCGTTCATAAAGCTTCCTCACACAAGAAAGCAGGGCAATGGGTGTATAACTGGTGACCTGTGTCCTTGGTTTCCCCCTTCCTAACACAGGAGCAAGAACCGAGAACTGCTACGTCGCAGGGATATCTCCTCCATCAAAACATTCCTGAAAAACAGCAAGTAGATCACGACGACCCTCACAACCCAGCTCCTTAAATTGTCCAAAATTGATGTAGTCTATGCCCGGGACCCCTCTAACTCTACAGGCATCTAAGGCGGCATCTAGTTCTAAGGCGGCATCTAGGTCAGTGTAATATCAGACTCGGGAAGCCCAGACCAAAGGTAGACCGGGTGAGAAGGTCCCTCAGGAGAATCGAAAACGCGAGAGAAATTCTCGTTGAAGGCCTGCGCCATATCTCTCCCCCTCAAAATCCCTCCCCCTGTGTCCTGAACCCACTCCACCATAGAGCGCGGGTCTTGCGGTCGGATAAGACCCCACACAGAGGATGGAGAAACCCCTGTCTTAAACCTCTCACACAATCGTGCTCCAAAGGATTGTTTTTCATACGTCAGAATAAAACGTGTTTCAGCAGAGACCCCAACGAACACAAATCACCTCTTCTCCGAGGAGTGACGCCGAAAGCGCTGCCATGCCCTCTTCCGGTCACACACTGCTTTTCTACAAGCTGCTGTCCACCATAGCGGTTTTAGGGCCCTCCCTCGGTGAAACCTACCCATGTTTCTACCCCTGACACGACTGTTCTTGCTAATCCCACGATCCTCCCCATCCAACAGGCAACTCACGAACCAAAACTGCCCGCAGAGACCAATGGACGTGCAAGCACACGACCAACCGCTGAGCTTTCCTCAACCCGCTGACAAAAAGATATGGGGAAGTGATCACTTCCACGCAAATCACTAGAGACTTGGAAAGCAAAGGGGTGAGAGACACCTGCAGACCCCAGGAAGAAGGCCAGGACTGACTCCTGTATCAGTCCCCCATACTTTCTCACAAACGTTGTGGTGCCATCCTGAATAACTTCTAAATTCTGACCCTCCAAGGACTCCGCTGTGACTCTCCCAGCAGTATTGCACCTCTCGTCTCCCCAAAGCCAGTGATGAGCGTTGAAATCGCCCCCTAGGAATGAGGCCTGGGCAGCGAGTTCAACCAGGTATTCCAGTCCACCCACGTGATGCTCTTAACTACATGGGCAAACCCCACCGTGAGCCATCTCCCATCTCCTCCTCTTCCCCTCCCCACCAGACACGAAAAACACATGAATCAACCCCTGCGCCCATAATGAGGGAGCAAGGAAAACGGAACACCGTTTTTGACAAACACCCGAATGCCCGACCCAAGAGGGCCCCCAAGTGTCGTACAGTCAGCCAAATAGAGGGCCACCCCTCCCGGGAGCTTGGCTTCCAAAATCCCCAGGATGTCAAATTCCCTACTTAAAATCCCAACGTCCTCGAATTTGTTGGCGGCTCCCGGCACATTCCAAGAACATATGTTGAAAACTAACTTAACACTCAACACCTAACAAAGAACAGTATCAACTCCCTGCATCATTAACAATATCACCAATACCACAAGCTCTCCCAGCACAATCACCACCTCCACCACAATCTTCACCAGCACAATCACCACTTTCATCACAATCTTCACCAGCACAATCACCACCATCATCAATAGCACGATCAACACTAGCACAACCACCACAATCACCATTGCCACTCACACCACTGGAAGCGCCAGTGCTGGGTTCAAATCCCACCTTCATAGATCTACACTCCAACTCCACCCATTCAAACCCTACTTCCACAACGGATTCGTGGATCGGAACCGCAGTTCCTTCCTCCATAAATACAGCCACATCTGCTGGGATTAGCGGTTCGGCCAAACTAACATCTGCTGCAACCCCAGCATCCTGTCCGGGAACCAGCACTGGAACAGGGACCAGCACACCTACCACCACTCCATCCTGACCCTCTTCTTCCCCAAGTGAAGGGGACACCTCCTGTCCGAATATTTTCTGAGCACCAGGCATGGTGGGTGAGGTGGCCAGTCGAGGACTTGATCTTCTCCCTTTGCTTTGTACTGACGACCCCTCCTGTCTCTGAGCCTGAGCCTGGGCCCCAGAACCGCTGGCCTTCTCCATCTGCACAACTTGACCATCGAGATCATCTGGGCCAGCACTAGACTCTTCCTTCTTTCTAACACCTCCATCGGTTTGTGGCGTGTCACGCTTCGTAAACCGCCGCAGATGTTGACATGGGGCTTCTTTCGGCATTGCCACTAGGCAGGTCGAGCAGTACACGTTCTGACAATACTTGCGGACGTGCCCCCGCGTTCCACAATTCAAACAACGAGGGGCCCTGTCGGCGATCACCAAAGCACTGGGACTCCTTTCACTCCCACTACATCAGGAAGCTCGTCGAAGAAGAGCGAGTCTCACAATCTCAGGATTACATTACGGACACCCGTGTGACAATGTTGAAGCCCCTCTGTGACGTGGAATTCCATTCTGTGGCTTATCATGGAGCCGTAGCCCACCAGCGCTCGCTGTACCTCTTCCACCGTGGCCTCCAACGGCAACCAATGCAAACGAATCCGAACCAGCCTCTCATGAAGATCGAAGATTTCCGCCTTGTACCCATTCAACAAGACGGACTTGCACTTCTTCACTGCTTCCTTGGCTGCGTACGTGGCGAACAAGATGCAACAATGGTTGGAAGCAGGGAAACTAACATTGTCGTGAAATCGTTGGTACGGCGTAGGTGTGTGCATTAGGCTTCTTGTTGTAGTAGGTTGGTTCTGTAGTTTGTTCTGTGGTTAATTTTGTTATCGTTGGCTCTGTTAGTTTGTAGAGTAGGCGCATGGCCATGGGCCGAGGCCCCAATAAATGACTTTGAACATTGTCGTTGTTTGAGTTAGTAGCTCGTTGTGGAGAACCAAAATTAAATGGTCTTGATTTTTCCTTAAATCTTCAAGTTTTAAACCATAGGGTGCGAAGTCTTAAATTTTGAGGCCTATGGCCTCAAAATTGAGCGGCCGACATGACTGACTTATTTACTTTTTCAACGCGAGCTTCAGGAAGCCAGTTGAATTGTTTCTGCGATTGTTGCCACGATACTAAAACAATCCACTATCAACTACTCATCGAAATGACGAATGCTAAATCCAGAAATACGCTAATGTGTTGCCATCAAATAATAATCATGGGACAAACCTTCGGCGGAACCTAAACATTAGTATCCATTTCTAATGTTCTGTTTTTTCGAAAACAAAAATTGGTGGACAGTGGACACATATAAAATGGAAGCGAAAAAAGTCAACAAATTAACTTAGCAAAAAACGGCTTTGCCATTTAGAAAAAAAAATATTAGAGCTCGTATCCCCATACTCACAGCCTTGATGGTACACGAATAAAAACGGATTAGAGTTCACTCGAACGCAACGAACTACAATTTGAACTCCAATTCGCAAAACGTAAACCCACAAACACACACAAAATAGACGCCATAAACAG
The DNA here is from genome assembly GCA_023313725.1 of Lithobius niger. NCBI lineage: Eukaryota > Metazoa > Arthropoda > Chilopoda > Lithobiomorpha > Lithobiidae > Lithobius > Lithobius niger. Next base: position 2,203 of record JAHWFP010095747.1, on the reverse strand, counting down.
CAAAACGCTACAAAATTGAAAGATAAAAATGCATACACAAAATGAACACAAATTATAGTTCAAATTATAGTTCGTTGCGTTCGAGTGAACTCTAATCCGTTTTTATTCGTGTACCTTCAGGGCTATGAGCATGGGGATACGAGCTCTAATGTTTTTGTTCTAAACGGCGAAGCCGTTTTTTGCTCAGTTAGTTGGAGTTCGTTTGCGCACGAGAATTTCAGAAAATTGGACAGGAGGAGGAGGCGGAGGCGGCGGAGCGACTAACAATGTCAAAATGTTACAATGCTGCAACATGTAACAATAGGGTAACAATAGGCGAGGCGCACAATATCGGATTATAGCTTACTCGAAGAAGATCAACGATGGTTGGGTGCCGGGAAACTAACATTGTCGTTGTTTGAGTTAGCTAGCTCGTTTTGTGGTTAACGCTCGTTAAACCCTTTGAACTAGCTCGTTGTGGAGAACCAAAATTAAATGGTCTTGATTTTTCCTTAAATCTTCAAGTTTTAAACCGTAGGGTGTGAAGTCTTAAATTTTGAGGCGGCCTCACAATTAGGCGGCCGACATGACTGTGTGACTTATTTACTTTTTCAATGCGGGCTTCGGGAAGCCAGTTGAATTGTTTCCGCGATTGTTGCCAAGATACTGAAACAATCCAGAATCAAATACCCATCGAGATGACGCATGCTAAATCCAGAAATATGCTAATGTGTTGCCATCAAATAATAATCATGGGACAAACCTTCGGCGGAACCTAATCATAAGTAGCCATTTCTAATGTTCCGTTTTTTCGAAAACAAAAATTGGTGGACAGTGGACACATATAAAATGGAAGCGAAAAAAGCCAACAAATTAACTGAGCAAAAAACGGCTTCGCCGTTTAGAAAAAAAAAACATTAGAGCTCGTATCCCCATACTCACAGCCGTGAAGGTGCACGAATAAAAACGGATTAGAGTTCACTCTAATGCAACGAACTACAATTTGAACTCCAATTCGCAAAACGTAAACCCACAAACACATACAAAATAGACGCCATAAACAGCAAAATGCTATAAAATTGAAAGATAAAAATGCATACACAAAATGAACACAAATTATAGTTCATTGCGTTCGAGTGAACTCTACTCGGTTTTTATTCGTGTACCTTCAGGGCTGTTAGTATGGGGATACGAGCTCTAATGTTTTTTTTTCTAAACGGCGAAGCCGTTTTTTGTTCAGTTAATTAGAGTTCGTTTACGGACGAGAATTTTCAAAAACTGGGCCGGAGGCGAAGAAGGAGGCGGAGCGTCTAACAATATAAAAATGTCACAACAATGGTACAATCAAGACGAGGCCCACAAGATGGATTAGAACTCATTCGAACAAGATGCAACGATGCTTGGGAATGGGGAAAGTAACATTGTCGTAGTAGCTTATTAGAGTTAGCATTGTCGGCCTTCCAGTAATAACCAAAGTGAAACGGTCCTGGTGTCCGCTTAAATCTTCAAGATTTAAACCGTAGGGTGCGATGTCTTTAATTTTGAGGCCTCAAAATTGGACGACCAAAACGACTGAATGACTTATTTAGTTCTTCAATGGGGGCTTCGGCAAGCCAGTTGAATTGTATCCGCGATTGTTTGCCACGATATTGGGTTAAAGGGTTTAACGAGCGTTAACCACTCCTGGTCATCTGCCCGAAGCCCTAAGCCCCTATGTCTGCAACAGCCAGATTCCCAGGCGGTCACCCACCCACGATATTGCATCTGTCTGCAACAATGCAAAACCAACTTGCCCATCAAGGTGACACATGCTAAATCTAGACACAAGCTAGTATGTTGCCATAAGATAATAGACATGGGACGAAGCTTGGGCGGAACGTGAACCTAATTAGACGCATTTCTAATGCTCAGTTTTTTCGCCAACAAAATTGGGTGGACAGTGTACATACTGTACAAATGATAAATCAGGACCCGACCATAGCAATTACAATAAAAAGGAAGCGAAAAAAGCCAACAAATTAACTGAACAAAAAACGGCTTTGCCGTTTAGAAAAAAAACATTAGAGCTCGTATCCCCATACTCACAGCCGTCAAAGTACACGAATAAAAACGGATTAGAGTTCACTCGACCGCAATGAACTATAATTTGAACTCCAATTCGCAAAACGTAAACCCACAAACACACACAAAATAGACGCCATAAACAGCAAAACGCTACAAAATT